>VXBT01004186.1:31546-226525 GCA_013400235.1 Oriolus oriolus | reverse complement strand
AAAAAAAAAAAAAAAAAAGAAGGAGCTTCAAGGTTTTAAGCGGCTCAGGTAAAGCAACCACACTCCATAAAAATATAAATGCTTTAAAACTCCCAAGCAGTCTGAAGTTATCAAAACAATCTCCAGAGCTACAAGATGTTATTTTGAACCAAACACCAGTCATGGAAGTGCTTAGAATTCACACACAGAATTATTATGATTTGTGATTTCATATTAGAGAAAGAGAAACAATTTCAGACTAAATTAGATGAGGGAATTGTTGGCTTGCCACTTTGCTTTGCTCTATTCATTTAAGCATTCAAACCAGCCTAACAATATTCAGTGAAATACATGTAATGCTTCAGATTTCACTGCACTAAATGGAAGTAAACAATCTAGGCAGGAAGCCAGCTGTCAGTGAAAGGAGGCACGGTGTACTGTACAAGGGTCAGGAGCACAAATCTGATTAGATACAGCCCAGAAACAGCCCCGAGCACTGCTGCTGAACGAGTGGCGTCACACGGACACGGACGCGTCCCCATTACACAGGGCACGATCCAACTACGGTCTGAGTGCCTATGGCTACAAAATGGCAACTCTGGGGTTGGAGTAAAGTACAACAGGAATAAAATTTGAAAGAAAAAACCCAAATAAAATCAAAGAACTTAAATCTTCAGTTGAAACATTTTTCATTTAATACATAAGAGTTTTTGCCATAACTAGTTATTTATTCTTTTTAATGTAAGAAAGTCAGGAAATGGGGGAAAACTGATAAATAATTTGTCCATGCAAACAACATCTTCACAATGCCCACTCCCAGTTAGTTTTAGCAGTAAGTCCTTCAGATATGGCACATCGCCCCTAACAAAGGTCCGAGGGGAATGCCTCAAAATACAGGTAGCGCCCAACTTTACATCTGAACACTTGTTAAAGTGTAGAATAAGTGGAAGAAAGGGGAGAACTGTCAGAAAGCTTACTTTCACCTGTTCCTAACTCAAATGTCTACAGGCACAGAAAGTCCCATCTCCCAGCTCATGTCCTACCATTCCTGTCTCAAGTTTTAACAGAACTGACTCTTTCATGTTCTCTTGGATAACCTCACTTCCTGCAATGCTGTTGTTGGTGCAGCCTCTGATCATAAATCAACAGATAGAGCTGCAGCTGTAATTACCCTTGTTTGCATTGCAAGGTGTAGTGTGGGAGAGGTCAGCATAATTTCTTCCTCCTTTCTATCGTGGTTCCGTGAGGCAGTCTCAGAAATGTGCTGCAGTTGTACAGGAATAGTGAGAAAACAGAATTTGCATCTACTTAGTTTGCACTGCTGCTTGAATAAATCTCTTTGAAAATCTGCCCCATATAAAAACCCAGGTTGGCAGGTACAAGAAATAAATGCCCTATCTGCTTATGATCTTCCTACTAGGTCCTAATTTTCACTTTAAGACATCTAAATACCTTTGAGATTTATATGTTTTAGTTATAAAAGATCAAATTTTTTCAAAGTCACCTGGCAGTAGGTCTGGCTTTCTTACTAGACACCTTCCTAATATGAATGCACCGGCAGGTTTTATTTAATGTACCAAAAACTAACATACATATTCTTGAGCCCCATCTACTGTCTGACAACCCATGTACAAACATGAAATAGTTTTGTAATGGCTCATCTATTTTTCCTTCAATTTGTTCCCTGGACTGAGGAAAGAAATACAGAATTATGAAAAGGCATGAATTTCCTTTTCTTTCAGAATTAGTTCACAGTTTATGGCTAATACCTTCTTCTCTTTCCTGCTAACTTAGCTGTCATTAGTCTAACCAGCTTTGCTGGTCAGCATATCAGAGCTGTCTTGCACATAAAAATAAGGCATTAAGACAATTGTTAACTTTAGACTTCTGTTTTTGAAAGTCTCCCCAGTCCCGTCACAATCAAGTGCTTGTTTGTGTGGATTTAAACCAGTTCTAAATATAATGGAAACATGAGAAAAAAAAATGTTACTTCACCAGGGTAAGTGGATGCCTTTAAAATATCAGCTAATTATCTAAAACTCCTGGATACGCTAAAATACTTCCCTTTAATACAAAGGATGTGTATTTTGGATGTGTAGCACTCAAAAAGAAAACTTGCCAGTCACTTGTTCTCTGTCAGAGCTTAGCTTTTCAAAAGTCTTCACCACCCTTTCAACGTTTTACTAACAACAGGATTTGAGGACATGGAGGCAAATGACCCCAAGGTATTCTAGACAGCTCACACAACATTATACTCCATTATTTGTGTAGATGCAGATTTTCTATAAATACCCGACATACAAAAATGTGAGGCCAACCCGCTCCTTTGACAGCACATATCAGTAGATGACATCCCAAGTGAAACGTCCCAATGCTCCTTCTGCTGTCCTCTCCACAGGCTAGACTGCATCTCAGTGTGTCTCCAAAAAGAGGCAAGACACACACACACAATGTACCGGTCTTATTCTAATTATTATCTGCAAACACAGCTATGAGAGATTAGGAGCTTTACCTCCCCAGGCTTTATCAGTAAGAGGACCCAAAATGCTTAATAATAAAAATCATCATCATCATCTGCTCTCCACACATTACATACTCACTCCCCCTTGTGGCTCATGTGCTTATAGACAGTGAAAGATCAACAGTAAGGTGGTGCATGGAGTTAAATATAAACATTTTCATGTCCCTGACAGCTTTTACTGTCCGTCTTCAAAACTACGAAAACTAAAAAACAGCCCCCCTTTTCTCCCTTTCTTCGAAAAGTAAATGCACATCACCATGCACCAATATTAGCTTCCACTGACACGGACATTCTGACTTGGGCGTATTATCAAAGGCCAGGTTGGACAGGGCCCTGAGAAACCCGGTCTAATGAAAGGTGCCCCTGCACAAGGCAGGGGGTTGTAACTAGGTATCTTTTGAGGTCCCTGCCAACCCAAACCATTCTGTGATTCTGTGATAACTACCAGCATTTGAGAGCCACTGGGATTATTATTTTGGAGAAAACAGGAAATTCATTTAAATCCCAGTTTCAAAAGATCGCTAGAGATAAAATAAGACCTGTTTTTTGTACCCCAAGATTTCCATCCTATGTTTCAGATTCAGACATTTCCAGCTTATGTTTGTCATCTGTAAATAAGACCTGGTAGTAGTTACTGATACTCTAACAAAGGTATTAGAAAGGTCAACTAAGTAGCTACTGCCACTAGTATTACTATTGGTGCCAAGGAAATTAGAGCAAAGTAATTTTATAGTTTTCAACTCAAAGTTGAGTGAATGTAGTGGCTTTTGAGGACTCCAGACCAGACATCATTTGAGAGTTAATGAGTAATAACAGAAGAAGCAGAATACAGACATTAACTGGGTCAAATCCATGGTAGGATAACATGTGAGATTAACCATTAACATGCAAAGAGAGAATGCTTGCTGCTTTAAGAATTATCAGCATTTTACATTTACTAAAGCACCCTCAGCATTACGGAAGATGCTCCCATAAGCAAAATACCCTAAACTCCATTTCAGCATCAGGAGAGGGGAATGCACTGCTAAAAGACTTTGTAATGAAGGCCAGAATAATTAGAAAGCCACTATCCACTTGACTCAATTAATATAAGGATTATCATTCACAAAGAAAAAAAATTCTTCCTCACACTACACTAACTCCCCTCGCCCCTGACCCACAAAAACCAAAAACCTCAACCAACCAAAAACTCCACAATCCCCACCAACCACAGAAAACCCAGATCTTAGAGCTAACCAGGCCATTTAGGACCTGGGGGCTGGGAAAGAGCAAAAAGCTCCAAACAGGAACAGCCTAACTTGGGATTTGCTCTTCTAGGGAAACATGAACTAGGACAGCAGACTGAAAGTGCATTGTGTGGCAGAGCTGTAGAATCATACTTCCTGCATAATTTACTGCAAACACCAGCTTACATTTTATTCACCGCTTTGCAGCCCATAGATTACAGGGCTGCTGACTCAACCTTATTTTCAGAGACCAGCCTGTTGGTCAAACAAAATTCAACATGAGAAAATACTGAAACTTGGGTGTTATATTCCACCACTAGTTTTGAATAACTGCATTGTATCAAGTAAGATAAGTTTTCTTTAACTCCAAATGAACAGGGCGAGATTCTCACTATGATTTCAGGGGATTTAATTACTTGAGACCTGCTGAATTTCAACTGCATATGTAACTCCTTAAGTACTTTTTTTTTTCTTCTGCGCTGATGAAAGCTTTTAGGAATAATTATCACACATACTTAAAGAAAGTATGCCCTTTTTGAGTAGAGAAAGGGCAGACACTGCAAGAAACAAGCCTAGTATAAGGCTGAAAAAAATATCCTACTACCTGAAATTTTGCTGTCACCCGAACAGGACTAACAGACAAGATAAGCCCAAACTTATCCCACTGGAAAATTAAATATAGGTTATGAATAGAAGACAGATGGACAAAACAAAACAAAAAACTCAAATCAAACAAAAAATCTCAAAGAAACAAAAAAAACCCCAACAATCCCCTCCCAAAAACCAACCACCAACATAAAACCAAAAGCCCCCAAAACGAAATCTCTATGTGCAAAATATCACAATTTAGGAAAAAAATTTCCCACAGTAACAATTAAAAGATCATTAGACCAATCTAGTTTGGGAGGTAGAGCAGATTATTTTGGGATGATAGGGCATCTCTTCTGCTGGAAGTTTTGGACAAATCAGAACATCTATTCTAACAATCTCAGTGACACCCTGACAAAAAAACCCGCTCAAGTTCCCTCAAGGACCCACTTCTATAACTTGATGACAGGGAGGAGGGGAAAAACTTGCCCCCATTCTATGCCTCTTGAGAAAAAAGCAACCAACTTCCAACAGTCAGGCTCCTACAAGAGTTACAAAGAAATTATTATGAAACGTGATTTGAATAACCATGACGTGATTAAAAATATCCAGTCAAGTGTTTATTTTCCAGCAGAGGGCAGTGCACAACCAGCAACCACCCGTCAAGAATCAAACCGAAGGTTTTCATTGAGACCGATAATTGCATGCATTTAACATTGGATTGGCTCTAACAGAACCTTAAGTGTAATCTGAATTACACAGCTTACATACAGGAGGCAACTGCTGTGGAATGATGTCTGTGAAACTTCTGTTCCTGCTAAGCAGAGAAACATTTTTTAAAAAAGGAAATCTCTCTCTCTGAAGCCTTACTGACATCACTGATGATAAACTTTGAGTTGGATGACAAGTCCGTAATGACAGAGATGTGTAAAGTCCAAGTTGCCACATGGGCATACTCCTTTTCTCCTCAACAAAGCACATTCCATCTGATAATTCCACCTTCTGTGATACTGTTGTCCTTGCTGCAGTTGCAAAAAGTGTGGAAAAGAAGTCCTCAAACCACCCCACAGATTCAGAAAGAACCTCCTGATCACGTGGTGCCTTAGTGCCAGGCATTCCTCCCAGCTCTGACACTAAATGCTGTCAGACAATGCAGAAACCCAACAAACGTTCTGCTCACAAGTCCCAGCTCGCTTCCCAACAGGCAAGTCCCTGCAGGAGCGTGATACACAGCATGAACAAGAATACACTGGAGCTGGCAAGTTTTCCAGTGAGGTGGGGATTTCTCTGATATATTTCCATGTCTAAAAAAGGCTGCTTGCAAGGAAATTTCACTGTAATCAGGAAAAATTGTTTCCCAAACTGTGGCTACTTATGCTGACAGAGATTTTTTCTAAACTTTCCTCAACCTACATACACACATACAGACTTTAGTTTTGATCACCCTCTCACCACAGTATCTTCAGCCAATAGAATGGTGAGAGTCAAACACCCACACCTATATTGGATTGGCATCCACAACATTATGAATTTGTGCAATTAACTATACAAACTGTGCATCAGTAAATCTTATAACCTGATCTAAGTTCCCTGAAGTTGAATTAAACCCACAAAACGTTGTCCTATCTTACAAAGCTAACGACCAACACACTGGAATGTCATCAAAATTTTCTTTTCAGTTGCACTAACCAAAGCCATGATGAATGACGGTAATTTCTATGTCAGTTTGCTTTCTAACAAAATCAAGGAAGAGTAAAAAGAGGGAGAAAAATGAACACTGTGGGGCTGAGACAAATGAATCGTTGAGAAGAACTTCACAGGAGACTCTTTTTCTGCAGCTGTAACTTCCTTAAACCAGCAACAGTTTTTTCAAGTCTGAATCTAAATATAAACTTCCCTCATGACCATGCTGAGCAGACAATCAGTCATAAATTTTGAAATTTTTCCACTAATGGAATAAGATACAACTCCAAAACCTCAGGCCATAGTAATATTTATCAACTCACTGCTGATATGTATTTCTGTAATTATTAAGCACTATTTCCCCAGGAAATGCTTCAAAGGTTTCCATGAAAGGAGGAGAAAGATCTCTTTTTTTTCCTTTTCACTCTGATATAGCTTCAATGATTACAGCACAGATTTCTATGAAAAGATCCTAAAGTATTTATAGTGAATAGGAATTGGACAGAGAGCTATCTTTAGTTCACATGAATTTCATGAAAATGACTCACAAAAAGTTCTCTGACACACTCAAATCTGCCAGCACTTGATTCTTTCTCCCCTGCTGCAGGAATCTGTTCCATGGATGTGCGGACTCAGGGTGTGGGAAGAACCTGCAGAGACTACCAATGGATCTATTATTTGGTTCATAAAACTTGTAAAAATCTCACAGAATGTACAACGTGCTATTGTGTCCCTGAATCTCTTTCATGACTTGGGTAGCAGCCTGACTCAAAGCAGTCTGGCCTGTTTTCACTTCTACCATAAAAGGTTTTTTTTCAAAGAGCCATTTAACTGTGACCATGGTTTCAGCAGCGCTGTGAATACAAAGGAAGAGTTGAAGCCATATGGACACTTCAGTATACTCAGACTTCAGCAAATCAGTACATTTTTTTCCCCCTTAGAACTTGCTTTTGCATAATGAGCTCTCTTTATATACTGAATGAACTAATACATCAATATTCAAGATGCAGCAAACTTGTGAGCAATGTATTTTAGATTAAAGAATTAGAAATTACAGTTCATCTACAGAGAGCATTCTCTTAAAAAAAAAGAGATTAATTCTATAATCAGTGTTTTCTGTCTTGTATTTTGAGTAGAATGAAACAACAGAAAAAACCAATTTAATTTGCCTTTCCTCTGTTCAGAGTATTTCTGAATACAAGGATTTATTTATATTATTTTCAGTGACCAGATTTCAGCAAGGAAAGGTTTGTTAGAAAGCAAATTGCTACAGCTTCAAAGTTTACCATCAATCTATCTGCTTGTAGTCACTGTGGCCACAACAGACATCATGATGTTCTTCTCACTGTGAACCAGCACACAACCAAAACCAGCACACTGAACCAGCATACTGAACCGTGTTACTCTTGCTCAAGCCCAAATGAATTCTCCACATGCTATTTACAGCACAGTCCAGTTCTGAAGAGATGCTGATCACTCTCCAGCAGGAGCACATTCTAAACAAATATTAATTATCTTTCTTATGGGACTCACAAGAAACTCCAGTAGCATGTTTGCATCACTGCAGAAATGGTGTTGATGTGAAGCTGCATGGTCAGCTCTGTGCCCAGGTCTTTTTGTAAAATTAATTTTTAAATCCAGCTAGTTTAAAACTATCTGCTTGTCTTGAAGGACAATATGTATGACTGTGCAGCCTGATAAAGTGGATCAGCTATGAGAATGGCACCTATCTAAATCTTCCAAAACAGCCACCCACAATTAGCGTGTCAGGGAGCAACAGGCGTGGGGCTGCTCCCTACAGGACAGCGACCCAGGAGCACAGGGTGGGCAAGGTGCTCACAACAAGGTGCAGTCCCACAGCACCCAGGCCCAACCAAGGCGAGCAGGGTGATGACACCAACAGGTTCTATCACATTCCAGAGAGCCTCAGGCCAGAGAGGTAACAGGCCAGCTATAAAGTCTGTCCTGAGCTTCCCACACAGCACTTGGGGAACAGGACCAGGGGCAGGCACACCCACTGAGCAACTCAGGAGGGGTCTGAAGGCCCCAGCCTGATGCAGCCCTTGCTCATCGGGTGTGGGTGGAGGTCCCAAGTGAGGCTGGCCAGGACACTTGAGAACAATAGTGCCCTCAGGGCCCTGACACAGTACAATTTGCTTGGGACTGTAACTCTTGGGTAGAATTGCCAGGAGCCAAACTACTGTAACACAAATTTGTGCCATATATTACTTTCAAGATAATGCAATTCTTTCAAGGCAAATTAATCCAAAGTCTCTCTTCTCTTTACAGCCTGAAGAGCAACATGAGAGAAACAAGAACCAGTATCAAGACCTTACAATGTACAATTAGTTTGTGTTAGTTTTTATGAGTGATACACCACACATGCTTCATACTCAAGTTTACATGTGTTTTCAGTCAGTAAATCAACACTTCTCTGTTGAGAGACAATATTAACTGTATTTTCCTGTGCACCAGAAATATAAATCTCTCACTCAGAACTTTCATATTCTGAATCAGCAAAATACGATTCCCAAAAACGCTCTTGTTGTTTTCTCCCTCTTCTCTTACTCTTTTTCATTTAAAGGTATTTTTTCCCATTTATGCAACATCTGTCAAAGCCTACTTGCTGGTTCAAACTACATATGTACAGATTATATACCAAAGAGACTTATGCAAATGGTAATGGTGGTATAAACATGCTACAGAAATCTATTTTTTCAGCTTGAGAAGGTTAGTGTTCTGCATTTTATACCTGACTTAACACTGCCACCATAATGTATTCAAGGATCTGGAAAATTCATAAACATTAATATAATAGTTACCATACGGTAAGTTATAGAAGACAATGAACACATACTTGATAAAACTGAAGCCAACAAGGGGAGTCCAAGATCCTACTGGTATGAATTCTCCCACAACTTTTACAGTTAGAGCTAACTGATTAATAAAATAATGATGAGACACCTCCTTTATTTGTGATTGACTGATTTCTGTGTAAGAACACAGTTCTGGAATCAGTTTTGTTAGCAACACAGACTTTCACAGACAAAAAATGTTTTGGGGAGTTATATTTATTGACAAGCAATTTCTGCATATTTTTCAAAGTTGTAGTTCGAGATTTCTTGTCTAAAATTCCTGTTATAATACCACGGAACTAGGGCCCAAACTCACAGTTCACTAAAGGTAGGGATATAGACAGGAAAAACTGAAAAAGGAAGGGGAAGAGAAGGGATTGGTAACCCTTGTATTCTCCCTCTTAAGTCTCTTTTCCCCAGGCTTTCCTCCTCAACATCAAAGTTTTAATAACTAAGCTTAGCACCACTGCTATTGACAAGAGTCCAAGACAAGCTTCTACTAGAAAAGATCAGAAACCACATTTATAATACAGAACTTGCTGCAACAAGACAAGACACACATATTGATGAATTGGCACATGATACCTCTGCCTTCTACTTAGTCACATTATTAAAGCTGTAACAGCATACTCGGTACAGCACAGTGCAAGATACACAGTAAATTAAATACAGCAATTAACACGTCCACCACTTTGTTGCCTCTCCTCTCTACTTTAGCATATCCCAGCTTTAGGCTGGGATTGAGGCCAGGGACCTCTCAACACTGAACTACCTGTTCAGAGCAGAAATCCAGCAGCTGTTCTGAGAGCCCTGTGGCAGCCACTTTTCCAGGGACCTTTGTGTTCTGCTCTTCCCCTTCTCTTCTACAAAACCCTAACTCCTACATCTACCTCAACCCTAGGCAGAAAGTCCAGCAGAGGACTCTGCCACACTTTCAGACAATTACCTTCCTTTAACAATCCCCTCCTAACTTACTTCTTCAATCAGCCTGAACCCTAACCTAGGCACCCCTTCATTTCCCCCAACTATGAGCATCCACAGGGCGAATTCTAGCAGCAAAACCCCATTGAACTGGCTCTCCTCAGTCTCCTCCTCACCTGAACTTCTAACCTGTAGCAGAAATTCAGGTGTCTGAGAAATTCAGGCTGTCCACATTAATAGCGGTAGAAATATCCTGTGTTAAGGATAACCTCTGTTTATCTGACGCTTCTCAGGAAACAGAAAAGGCAGGAAACAAAGTCCAACAATTAGAGAAGCTCATTGTTGAAACACATGAAATACAAGCCAGATTTTTGCAAGGTTCTGAGGAACAATATTCACTTAAACAAACAAGTTCAAAAGTACTAATTCAGTAAAAATTACAGCATTACAAGAGTCTCCCAATACAGAATCACATCACCAAGGCTTCTTCCAAAGTCTCTACATTGCCAGTCTGGCATTGATTTTTGAATACAATTTATGAATGCTCCAGAGTACTTTTTATTTACTCTTAACAAAAAACACACACAGATCTTGTACAGGAGATCTCACAACAGGAGAACAGAAATCACAATTTTTCCAGGATTCCAATTACTTTTTTGGACCAGAAGTGAATTTTTAACTGTAATTTTAGTAAGTATAATGCCAAAACTGTAAACCTAAATTTGACATTTTTATGATATTTTCAGATGTGATTCTTTACTTCCCCAGAAATCCATAAGCAAAAAATACAGCTTCTTTTAATCTGCTAACAAAAGCAAGCATTTAAACAGTCACCATGTAACTGTAAAGAAGCCCCAGTATAAAAATGCAACCTACACCCGAAGTACAATGCCCACAAGTATTTCACTGGAGCTTTAAGAAAACAGTCTGACATGTATAATTAGTTTTTCTGTACCAAAAGATAGACAGCTGCACTATTTACCTACAAGTGCTGGGTATGCACCAAATAAAATATTTTGAGGGTAAGAAACAGTACCTTACCTTAACATATTCCAGTGTAGGATCCAGAATATTCTGATCTCTGTAAGAAAATGGTACCAGGCGAGAAAGGATAGACAGAGAAACAAACAAACAAAAAAATGGTGAGTCCAAATATAACCTCATACTGAAGAGATGCATTCGTATGAGCAATATGCTACTAGTCACATTAAAATCCCCATTAAAAGCTGTGTGTTAGAGCTTGATGGCCTATGCTATCTAATTTTTAACAAATATATAAATCACTTATTTCTTCTAGAAGGACAGGTAGTGAAGCCAATAGTAATTAATTTGAGAAATAAAGTTAATTATACCGTTTTAGGCAAATAAAAAGAATTTTGAAATTTCAACAGATGGACGAAATACTTACTTTCCACCTAAAATATTTGAAATAAATTTAAAAGAGAGCTCCCCCAATGGCTTTTGAATTTTTTTCTCTGCTTTTATGTTTTCCCATTTAAGCTACTGCCTCTGATAGCCCTGGGAGGGCACTGCTAACAGGAAATAGAAAGTACTACATTCCCTTTCTATATATACAAAGAAAAAGTTCTCAAAATAATCATAATTTCACCATTAGAGTTCTTTGAAAGCCAGATAATCAAGTCACTGCCCTAATTTAAAAATAAAATGTCTCATCACTGGTTTTCTATACAGACAGATGGCAAAGGGCACAGAAGCCTACGTGAAGAGCCTTGCACTGTGACAACTCTTTCCATAAAATAAACGTTTATTTTTATTTCTATTTCAAAGCATTTTGTATATTTGTTTTTATTTGAGAACTAGCAGGTTAACAGAGTTTGCAGTACATGACTGGATGTTTTCTGCCGAACCTGGGATGACATACATGGTGCTGCCCTTAACTGCAAACACGTAACAGGCACAATGAAAACCATGCAAACTTAGAGAGGATCGGGCACTTGTTACAGTAATCAAGTTTGCCACTTGGACAACAGATGCTCTAAATTTAGAAACAGGATCCTGTTTGGTGGAAGCTGTTACAAAGATCTAACACTGGAAACCTAATAAGCAGCTTCAGAAATTTAGAAATTGGGTTACATTGGAATTAATCAATTCAGAAAACAATCCCTGAATTCCCTGTGTTGTTTTGAATGTAATTGCATATCATCTGAAACAATATTATTATTTTATACTCAGTTTTTAGTCTGGTTCCCTAAGAGCTTTTAATCCAGAATACCAGAATACAGAGCCTTCCCCATAAAACAGTGGTGTTCAACTGTTCAGGCTGTATCATGTATTACTGTTTCACATTATCTCAGTACTTATCAAGGGTCAAGTTCCATTCTCAACTGATGTTTAAAAGAATAAAAAGCTGGAAAATTCAATGGAAATAGAATTTGGACCATTTGAAACTTTTTCCTATGCAATATACAAGGAAGGGTCAGCTTGGAAACTGTACGAGCATAAAGCACGTTACAAGCATAGCAGAGAACACAGGGGTGAAGCACAGAGGAAAAAGAAAAGAAAGCTGCTAAACAGAAGAGATGTTCTCCTTCTCAGCACTTTTCAATTTGACTGGGAAAAAAAATCCCATTTCTAAACAGTTCAGCAAAGTCATTAAGCATGCCTGAATTCTTCTCACATTCAAATGATCTGTGGGAAGTTGTTCCAGTACTAAATGCTCCTGAAAAACTTTGCCGTTTAGTTCTTTGCTTGCCTGTGGAATCTTTCAGGACAAAGGGCACTCCATATGCAACACACTCTGAAAGAACAAACCTGCTTACTCCAGCAGTGAGCACGTTTTGTTATGGTCTGCACTTACAACCTGCACTCCTGCAGACCAGCCTTCCTACAGATTGCGCTGCTCCCACCTTCTGCTACAAGGCAAATGATCTTTAGGATAGATCAAGCCAAACCAAAACGAAAGAGGTAGAAAAGCTTTAAGACAAAGCAGTTTGTTTACTGATATATAAAGCAGGACATCCAGAAGAGAGCAGAGAAAGAAGTCCCCTACATTTCTTTCAGCATCCACATGACAAAAGTGCTCTGTAAATGTTTGGCTTTGGGAAATGGATGGGGTAACAAGTATCTTCACAAGTTCTGCAGTATTTTATCTGGTAAGCTGTCCCACAACAAAATGTACAAAACCCTGCAATTCACCATGAGTCATATAGAAAGATGTTTATGTTGGAGCCCTATACATCTCAGATACCTGTCTCCAAGCTGATCTACTCTCTCTCCCCATACTCCCTCGTTATCTAAGCCTTCACCTCTGTGCAAACTTGTTGAAGTAATTTTCAAGGAATGCTAACTTTTATAGATGTGCAGCAACTAATAGTAAAGATTAACTACTGCATTTTCCTGTCATTTGATTCCACCACAATACTGTCACATTACATGCAGAAAACCAGATTAAGCAGTTAGCCCAGATAACTAGAAGGCAACCAAATAAAACTCCTGAATCTCAGCTCTCTGTTAGCAATGATGATGTGTTTCTTTATGCCATGTTCTCCCAGTGAAGGAAATCCGTAATGTTATGAAGTTCAGAAAAATATAAAGCACGTTTCTTCCTTTCCATTTTCCCTCTCAAAGAATCTTAATAAAAAATGGTGAACACACATTCTCACTTATTATATCAAAAGATCTGCAGAAGAAAAATTAATACTCAGATGACTAACAGATCAGATGAAAGAGAGTGGCCCGTTCTGCCATCTCTCAAAATCAGTTCAACTGAAGGTTTATTTCAATAATACTGAATTCTTATCTTTCATCAGATTTTATTACCTTTCATGTAATGCTAATGTTTATCTTCATAATAAGCTTGACTTTACAGCTACATTCATTTGCACCTGTTTACCTACAACATTTATGTATTAGAGTCTGCACATAAGGCAACCAGTCCTGTGTAAACTGTGGGTTCACAGATTGGATTTTATTAAGTATTTTAGCTTCCTAATAATCAGATAAGACCTACTTCCATTCAGATAAAAAACATATGTAATACAGAATGATGTCCCTGGAACAGAGAAGTTTTCAGAATACCTCAGACTGAGGTAAGTATGCAGTAAGACACACAGTACTGGCTTCATGCTCTTTCCGTACTCCTTCTGTCACAGAAAGAAATTTAAGACTCCCACATCTATTTTGGGTATTCATATTGCTGCCACCTCTTGCTATCATCTCATTTTGTGACAAAACAAAATCCCCTTCCAGCACATTTTTGCTCATAGGAACACGAAGCAAAAAAGCACCTGACTTGCTGCATGTAATGAAGCTATTCTCCTGAGCAGTGTAAGTCCTCTGTTGACTCTCCTCCACATGCACAAGGTCTGTGTGGAAACTGTGGTAAACACTCCTTCAGTAATATCTGACCACTAAAAGAAAGCATCACAATCTTAGCCCTCATGGTTCTGGGGCTTTTCCTAGCCAGAAAAGCCTAGTCTCTAGAGACTGACATCTGACAACACCTTTTGCAATGCTGGCTGATCTTGCAGACATACAACCCTTTAATCTTTCCCTAGTAGTCCTTGGAAATGATCTCTATTTCTTTTCAGTCCAGCTTTAAGATTCCTATCAAGATTCTTATGTGATCTTTTTTCATGTATGGGTTTCTTGCTGATACGGCCAAGAAAATACACAGAGCTTGTAAACAAGTGTGGAACTTCAGGAACTCCAAAAAAGATGACGGCAAGACAACAAAAAAAGTGAAGTTGCTCTTTCACTTCCCTCTTCTTCTCCCCATAGCAACATTTGTTGCAGCAACGAGGAGTTTGGTGTCATACTGGTTGGCATTGACTGTCTATGAGCAAGTACTGATACATTTGACCACCATGAGAAACAACATAATTTCTCAAAAAATAGGAATTATCATTGTACGAGGACCCCTTCAAAATATAACTAGAGCTGAGATGAGAAAAGGGAATGGAATGCAGCTGTTATTGGATGTTATTTCTCCACCTCCCAACACCTCTAAATGACCGTAAAATGTGTGGGAAGAATTAAAAGATTTTTTAAAAAAGCCCTTTTTAAGTTGTCACCATGAACAGTCACTGGCTAAAATGAAGAAAAAAAAATTACTATAAGCAACTTGAATCATATTTCTTGAATGGCAAACTAAATACTGCTACACTGCCATCTTCAAATCCTGCACGGATTTGAAGACAATGAGCAACCAAACATGAAAACTGGGTAAAGAAAACTTTAACATCTGTGTAACTAGTCACTCTTCTAAAATATTTGATAAAATTCTTATGTACTCAAAATCAATGCTATAATTGAAAAGCTGAATCCTGGTGTTCAACCCTGACATCCATTACTCAGTTCAGTGGGTGCCGGAGAACAGCCAGAATCTCAGTAACTCAGACATAATCTGTTATTCAGACTCTGCAGTTTGTCCAATAGTTCCCTATATGACTGCTTCAATAAAAAAAAAATCGTTAAGCAGATATCCTGTAATCTTTAGCTGTTTGATTCAATGAAAACCTCCACCTTTCCAACATTGTACATTACCTCTTCTCATCATTGCTGCTATCAAAAATCCTGCAACATGCAGACCTTGACACACTAAGCCCTATTAAGCATCTGCTTTTTCCAGGCCCTTGGCATCCTCACAGACCAGTCAGCTGCAATTATAAACTAGCTGTGATAACTTTAACAAAATTTAAGTGCAGACACAACAGTATCGCCCAAATCCTCACTATCATTCAACTCCCATATTACAACCATCCTTACAGTGGTGGAAACTGATGAGTGGCCCTGAATCAGCTTTGTGCTACTTCACACTTTTATAACTGTACTTGTGGGGAAAACATTGGGACACATTGCCAGTATTTGATGGATGAAAACATATTTGTTCTTTTATTTTAAAGTGACTTTTGCTGGGGACATTTTCAAAAGCATCTCCTTTCTACCCCACTGAAAGGGAGATCATGAGAAGAACTGTCTTCTCAATAGTTCCAACACCAATGGTGCCAACGCCAAATCTGAGTAAAGGCAATAGAGGCTCAAAGGCAGCCTGAGGCCCTGAAAATGTACCAAGCTGTTGCATGGCTGCTAACACAGACAGAACTGCTGTAAAATGACCAGATGGAATCAAATGCCTTCTTCAGTTTGTGTCTTTGAAATCTCTCCATCTCTGTAGATTTTTGAAATACACACTACTGAAGTATGAAGGTGCAAGTTTGAGCATGCTGGATGTGGCGTGTTTCAGTATATGTAGTGCAGACCAATGTTATTTGTACTGTAAACTAGAGTAAAAGATCCACTGATTTTATCCCCCAGCAGCTTCTGCTTCTCACACACACTCTTGCTACATTCCTAAGGGCATTCCACCCTTCTGTCTACAGCTGCACAGCACCATGGACATGACTCATTCAAACACCAGTGGAAACAAGTGCAAAGTGCTATGACTAACTGTGTAATGACCTGCAGTTCACACAAGAACAGCAGGGACTCCTCAGTAATTAAAACTCAAGAAAAGATGCAATGTACTTTTCCTCAAATTAAATGAAATCTCAGCTTACTCCTTTTTGTTCAGAATGCCCAGCAGAGATAATGTTTCAGCCATTTACTTTTACCACTTCAATCTGCATCCCTCCAACCCACTCCAGTTTACCTACTGCAGCAGAAAAATCTACACCACTTTTTCTACCTTTTCCAAAAGATTTTCTGTTTCTGCACCACACACAGGACCAGTCTCTACAACCTGTTCAAAAGCTCAGACTAGACATACCCATTCTTTTTTCTCTATTTTCCTTAACATTTAGGGTTACCAGAGCCAAAACTCTGTCCTTCAAAGCCCTTCTTAAATCTTTTATCCCAAGGCCTATTCTGTGAGAGTAGTGGTTGGGCAGCAAAACTATTGCTTATCCAAAACAGACACTGTTACTACAAACTTGTTTATATATGTGCTGTTGCCTGTTGACTTGTATCTTCAGCTGGCAATTTTTTACAGTGAATGTTGTAGTTGCTGTGCAGTTACCCTGAATCCAGCACCACAAAATTTGAAGTGCTCAGAATCAGTATAACCTTACAAAATGAATATGCATATTCCAAAAAACCACAACAAATACTCAGCAGAATCACAGTCTCCATTAATTAATCTGAAATTCATCTAATTCTAGGTACAGTTTATTCACAAAGTATGGTTTTTCTCCTGGCTAACACGTCTTTCAGGAATGTGTACTTGGACTGAAGCATAGGAATGCTAATACTTTGCTTTGGCACTGAAGAAGATGATAGTGGAAGAATTGTCCTCCCTGTCTATTCCCTTAGCCCAGTTTAAAAAGCTCGTTGCATCAGATGCCTCTCTGCATTGGATATGGCAAGTAAGCATTAGGAATATATTCCCCTATGTAACATTTCACTACTATTTAGAGCATAAAAGGGACAGAAAGGAAAATAAATGCTCACATATGAACAGGAGGCAAGACAAGGAAGCAATATAGCACTTGGTACAAGTGAATAGGGCACTCCATAACATTTACAAAAGAGACCAGAAAACAGCAAGAGATAGGGAAGGAACTTTGGATGTGATAGAAGGAGTAATTCAAGAAACTTTCCACTACATACAGTGTCTTCCTCTCAAAGAAGAAACAGGCAGAAAAATTTGAAGTCTTCAGGAAGTTTTTGAAAAATAACACTAACTAATTTTGATAGGGGCTTTGAGGGATTTGGGCACAAGCTTACCCGACAAGTCATTCATTAACAATAAGGTCATGATCCCACAATTAATTTCAAATAATGATACAACTGTGTTCATCCCATAAGGCACTTCAGTTCCTCTGCTCAGAAGGTGAAGGACTGTGGTTTAATTAATCTCTAATACTGGAGAGATGGTCTCTTTTTTTGAGACATTTTGTCCTGTTTTCCTCATTTCTCTTTCCCAAGATCCCACATGGGCAGATTTCCAAAAATTGTCACCTGTAGCCAGTTTTCCAAAATCCCCATAAAAATCAAGAAGTGAAGCATTCGTTCTGCAGGTCTACATCCACCAAGCAAAGAAAGAGGACGTGAGCATCACATGGTAACAAAGGGGTGAAGCACAACTTCACAACAGAAGAATCTGAACCCAACAATAGACAGAGGGGCTGAAAAGAAAAGGTAGACAAGCCAAAACAGAAACAACCCCTAGAGTTAAAGGATAAGAGGATTTGATACTGAATGTAAGCAGATAACATTAGCTATTCTCTGCTTATCCGACACAGCATTCCTTCTACCACAAACATCTACCAGCTTTCGTGGGTAGCTCTGCTCCACCTCTGAGAAAGCAGAGATCTGCAGGTGCACACGAGAACAGGACACATCAACAGAAAGCATGGGAAAATCCGTGACAAAAAGCATGACGTATTGGCAGCATCTAAGGAATTCTTCCTTTTGAAAAACGGAAGAATTGCATGGAAGAAGTCCATGAGAGATTCAGTAGCCCCAAATTCAACACACTTGTGCTGCTCTTACTAAAGAAACACAACAACATACTCACAAACAGTTTGGTTCAGGTTTTTTTTGAAAACCAAGCTCATACTAAGAGGTAGTTTCAGGCATTACACCAAAACCATAACTATTTTTACTTTCAAGATTTTGTAGTTTTATAGAAATTCCTCCCCACCTTATCCTAAAATTTAAAAGGGAACCAAAGGTATCAATCTTCCTGTTAATCTTGCAAATATTTTCATACTTGAAGAACTACACTGCATTCTATAAACAAAAAACCCTAGTATTACTCACTTTACTCCACACAGGAAACACATAAAATACTTATTTTACTTGATATATTAAAATCTTGATAAAATATTATTTTAATTTTGAAAGCGCACCTAACCATATGAGTGTACACGCAGTATTAATATAAAAAAGTAACACAAATTCAAATTGAAATTATCCAACAAATAATGTTTTCAAAATCACTACTTAGAACAAAATAAATGCTGTCTAAATACCTGATCTACCCCATTCTCCAAACCCAAATTAAAACAGAATTTGCAGCATCTGGAGAAGCAAAACAGGCTTCTGGCTGCAAATTGTGACAAGGATAAAGCAAATCCCTGAATACTGTTCTCCTCACCAAGGTCAGCTTTGCCAACTCTTTTCCCTTATAATTCAACTGTCAATTCAAGGACTTCAGCAGGCCTCATCTATTGTGCTCATACCACTAAGAGAACAGGAAAAGTTTTGTGAAGCCAGAATTCAGTCATTAATACCTTTATACTTCAAGACTAACACGTTGCCAACTTCCAAATGTACTGCCCTCCACGGACAAGGTCCTGTAGAGAACAGCGAGCCTGCTTAGGTTTCTGCTGATGAAATTACCCTGTTAATGTCAGTGATATTAGTCAAGGCTAAAATTGAACATATTTTTATTTCTTCCTGGGCAGTTACATGAGACAAGTATGTGAGGATCATCCTGCCAAACATGCAGAGCCTTGAAGATCAGAAATCCAGAAGAGAACAGAACATCCTAACTAACCAGATAAACTAATCTACTCTAGAATAACTCTCTGCTGCAGTGCAAAGTCCAGTGCTAGCTGAGAGCACTTCACTGAAACAGCTGACAGAGAAAAACAAGAGGGGAAAAAAGTCTGCTGACCAGTACTCAAAATAAGAGACTGAAAATAAGAGACTAGCTAAATATGCAGTCACACACACCATACCTTCAGCACTACAGAAAATAAGTGTATTCTTTGCACCTGTGCCTAGATAATTAGGGCCAATCTATAAAATACACTTCAGTTTACAGGTTATTTATCACATTTTGATCTTTTGCAATAAGGTTCAATGAGCATTGGAAGATGTTAAGAGCTACTGGTCTGCCCATTTCCTTAGTGAAAGAATCAAGCTAATCAAAATCTTTTCTTCCATGGCTCCCCACACCCACCAGGTTGAATTTTTCTTTTTTAACATGGTTGACCCATGTCAAAAAAATGCTGGATATGGACAGTTCACATGTGAGATCCTGGCAGAGCAAAAAAAAGCCATTATGCCTTGTCTGCCTACAAAAATGAATAGTTTGTAGCCACATCAATAAAGAAGTGGTGTTGTAACTACAGTCACAATCAGGACTTAAAGCATAGCCAGGAATTTACTGGGCTTGAGAACAGAAAATTAAAACAGAAGCAAAGAAGAAAAGATTAAAATTGTAGCTCTGTTGTTACAACTCTACACTTCTAATTCATACACAGTTAAAACTAAAGCTTCAAAAACAGGAAAAAAAATTGAATTCTGACCAGCTGGTAGGTCAGAACCTCTCATGAATAGTGATAAAGCACCAAGGGCATTACACATTATTTAGAGAAATGCACAAAGTATTTTGATTCCAAGCCAGTTTGAACAATACAACCCTATCACTGACTCCATTTTTTAAATGTCTGTACAGACAAAGAATGGAATTTGAACAAAAAATTGTCTTTACAAGTAAAAGCAGATGAAATGGCCACTGGAAAGAGAGCTAGTAAACAGAAATTAAACCAGCCCATATTCACAAACATCCTGTATAATGTGAAACAGCCAGTGTAAATTAATGTCAACTTTGTTTTAAGGCTTTAATTAGCATGAAAACTTAGAGCGATCATTTCAGGCAGATGGTGTGTTTCAACACTTCCTAGGGGTAGGCTCAGCAGAGGGAAGATAGTGATTTAATGCAAATGTGTGACCACACAGTTTCTCCTCAAATACCCAAAGCTCTATTCTACAGACTCCTATACTACACATAAAGGGCACAGCCAAAATTAGCTCTTTTCTTTCTTTCAAATACTAAATTTCTCATACATGTACTTTTAGCAGTTAAGTATCTTTTTCAAAAAGTCTGAATTGAACACTAAGGCTTTTGAAACACTAAGGGCTTTAAAACAGGCACGTAACTCTACAAACTGTATTAAAAAATTAATAAACTTATTTCTAAGAAATTGTGTCTAGCTTTGATTTTATTACTGTGCTAGATTGTCCATCCTAAAATTTACATTAAATTTTTTAAAAGCATCATACCCATCAACAACATCAACTTTGTGCAAATCCAGATCCTATTTCTGACCTCTTAACAATTTACAATTTCACACTGGTGCTGTCATTAAACTGAATTTCACTTCATTTTGTTGCAAACCCTGTTTATTTCAACAGGAATGCAGGCTATTTGCAGGCAATAGAGGAATTACCAGTACTGAGAGAGGAACATCTTTCCTTTCCTTCACTGTCTTTTAACTGATTATGAAGATCACATCTTTATTAGCCTGACTCACTGACAACACAATGTTGAACCTATCATACCACTTGCATTACTTCTCTCCCCACATAACAACCTTGGAACCTGTTTGACAGTGGGGTATCAAAAACATTTCTTTCTCACAGTATTCTGTGATTCTTGTACCTTGCAATAATACTAATTTCAACTCAAACTTCAACTGGAGAAAAAATCTTCAGAATATGCCTCAAGCTCCTCTCTTTTTTCCCTTTTTTACCAATAAAGTAACGAGTGTCAGCATGAGAGAATGAGAGGAGACGGCCTCAAGTTGCACCAAGTGAGCTTTAGATTATTAGGTATCCATTTAAAGGAATTTTTTTTTCTAGGAAAAGGACTGCCCAGAGAAGTGGTGGAGTTACCACCTCTGAAAGTGTCCAAAAAACGTTTGGATATGGAACTTAAGGACATAATTGAGTGGTGAATGTGGTAGTGATGAGTTTAGGAACAGAAAGTACTATAGGTGTCAGCTGACAGCCAAGAAGCTATCACTTGTTCTGCTATCTCTTGCAATCACACTGTGTCACGAAACAGAGAGCACGGTATCAGTACTGGAATCTAGCTTTGCTTTGGGATATTTGCAAAAGTCTTTGCTCTATTCCATCTTCTCAACGTCATCGCAGAAATTCCTTGCATCTCTACAATGAGATAACATTCAAGTATGTTTATATCAGAGCCAGTACCAGACCCACAGAGATAACTACTGGGTTAACCCAAGACTACCTGAGTACTGTTCATCCCGTTGAAATGGCACAGAACATCTCAACAAGAACAACTTTGGCAGCTGCCTTTGTCACTACACTCAAACTTACCACGGTAGTGATAATTCTGCAACGCTTTCAGGTCCTGTTTATTTGAGGGATATTTGGCTGCCTTAATGAAAATGCCACAAGTCTGCTAAACTGTAATGTCACTCATGAAGAACCATAATAGCCCAAGCGCAGTGGGAATTCTGGGTTTACTGATGGCAGCCACAAGACACAGGCCAAAAAGAAAAAGCTACTGCTTCTCACAACAGATGGGAATTTGAACAATTTTCTTTTAAATAAAGGTAACTCAATACAAGGCAAAGCTAAATAAAGTTAACCAGTGGACCATGTGTCAAAGGGAAATTACAATTAAGCTTTGTTTGGGTTTAATTATCAATGTCAGATAATAAAGAACATTACACAAAAACAGCTTTAGTTATACATGCTAAAATGAGAATTCTCTTTTAAAAGTGAAATTCTTCATTTTCAAGGGTGAATTTTTTTTTAGCTAATAAAAATACCTTTCAAAAGCTCAGCTGATTCTAACTTTGGCCATTTAATTACTTCCAAGAGACTCTAAAACTCAGATGTAAGCTTTCTCATGAAAGAAAACTTTTTTCCCTTGAACCAACTAACTAGCAGAGATGTACATTCACAAACCAAGAAGAGAACACAATTTTATTGCATTAAAAATTGACAATATAATTTCTCCAAGTTACCAGAAGAATTTCAGAATCAGAAGAATTCCACTAGGGAATGACACAGTTCATTATTGTTTTCTTATTCTCATCACTCTGGCTTATTTTTTGTTTCACAAAATAATGTGATGTGTATTCATATATTGAAGAGAGTATTACTTTGAATTATTAAAAATGTTATCATAGTTATATTTTTTAAATTAGAATTAATCAAACAATGACATGACTGAGCCACAGTTCAAAATAATCATATCCATGTGCACATGAACACTGCAATCCTAATGACTATTAGCTCTGGCCCACTGGCATCCAACACAGCACTTGGGTTGAACAGTGCATCACGAAAATGTTTTATTAAAATGTGTACTCACACGTTCAGTTTTTGTAAACAGCATTATAGCAATGAAAGACTGATATACTCCTGAATGAGAATATTCATGTAATGTTACACTGTTTCACAAATTCCTACACTGAAGTAACAGGGCTTTTTTTAAAAAATCATGGACTCCCCTATACTATTATGCCCTGATAATTTCAACATGAGTGTAAGCATTAGAATACATACCTTAGCATATATGGCAAAATGCTTACCACAGGAAAATCAGACTTTCTCTCAATTTTCCTTTAAAGTAAACTAATGAAAAGTGCAGTGTCATTGCAAGAAGATTCAAAAAGTGATGTATTTGCTGACTGTCATGTTGGTATTGTCTTCTGCTCTAACACAACTGTGTAGTCAGGTCATGCAGCAGAGCATCTAATGATCCATTGTAAAAATTAAAGAAACTGATTGTTAGAAGTTGTTAGCATAGCATTCAGAGTGTGTTTTAGCAAAGTAATTGAAAGATTTCAAACAGGAACAGCACTTGCTGCTATGACTCAATAGACACAAATTCTATTCACAGGCTGCACGAATAACATCCTTTGAATCTCTTTATTAATTCAAAATCATAATGTTTTAATTCTGACCAGGCAGACCTTCCTGACATTTTCCTCCCAAGCATTCTGTTCGCACTCTTACTGGTTTGCCAAAGTGTTCTTTAAAGACAAGGTTGTCATATTCATAAGACAAGTTAAGAGTAGGATTTGGTCTCTCAAGAAAATCATATTTAGTAACTGCTCTTGAAAAAGAAGATATAAAATAAAACTTCAGTGTATATCACCATATTCTTTTCACAGCAACACCCCAGGCTGCTTGCGTTCTCTAAAAGTATGTAAACAAAAGAAGCAAATGATGTTTGAAAGCCAGTTCATATAAGCAGGTACATCTCAGACATCAGTGACAGAGGAGTACTAAACCCACTTATGTCCTTTCTTCTTTTAAAATGAATGGGGTATAGAGAAGAAAGACTTCTTTTTAGGGAGAAGAAAGCTTGATTCCATAAAGCACAAGCAAAAAGCATAAGAAAACCACTCTACACACACAACCTTACCTAATTAGAACTCTCCTTCACTCAAAAGACTTGAAAACAAATTGTAGTGATGGACACAGCAAGACTGTAAATCCTAATTCAGAACTTGTAATTTGGATATCTTTTCTCAGCCTTTAACTCCCTCAGCCAAGCAACCAAACTTTCTCTCATTTCTATATCTTTAACTGATCCACTGCATTACACTGAATTTTTCTTGTGTCAGCTGCAAATTTTTTCCCCATTTTATAGACATTAATATCAAAACAACAAAAAAAGGACATTTACTAAATTAATTACATTTTGTAAGCAATGAAATTTCAGTGATGATAATAGATTCCCAAAAGAAAGGCTAGCTCTAAGAGTATAGGTCTTTCTCAAGAGTTATGCATATGTTAACCATGAAGTCAGGCATGAATAATAAATAGGGATAATTTGTCATTAGCTCAGTGTACATTGGGTTCCACTAAGTCTTTTATGAAGAAGGCTTACATGTAGCTCTAGATTTGAGGCAGCTGGAACACCACTCTCCTTTTCCTCAGCCCTCCATCCATACTGCATTGAATACAAATCAAAACCAAGTTTGAACAGTTATGACTTCTTGTTTAAAATTGCTCTGTTACAACAATGCAAAAGGTCACATCAAAGCAATTCACTGACTTAAAAAAATTTCCTCCATGGGAATAGTACACACAATATTTTACCTTTTAAACATGCAGAGGCAAGACACAGTCATTAAAAATTATTTATGTCTTCCATCAAGATCTAAATTGAATACTAGGGACAAAACTTAACTTAGAGTTATAGTAAACAGCTGTACCAATAACTGGGCCTTTAGAGACCTAGAGGAATATGTAACAATCCTTATGCAACTAACATATGCAAATCAAGGTTTTACAACATACCTGGCATGGAGTTCACTGCTCTTTCCATTTTCTGGAGGGTACTCTTCTATAACATCCTGTACAAAAGGTGGCTGCTGCCGTGTTCTCATGTAAGGCAACGTTCCCACGTGGCTAAACATATCACAAGACCTAGTGGGAACTGTCCCCTTCTTCTTCCTGGGGAGAGTGCCATGGATAGAGATGCCTTGAAAGGTGTTTGAGTGATGCTCAATTGGTGAAGGTTTTGTGGTCAAAAGGTCCATGGAAGAAGCCAATGAGAACTGGTGGTTCACTGAGCCATTTCTAGGAAGACTTGAAAATTTTCCTGCAGCTATCATTTTTGGTTCTGGAAAAACAAAACCAAGATTTCTTACTGTGTATCAATCATCAAAGCCCTCACTTAAAGGAAGTTAAGTAGCATGACTAACAGAGGTATCTGAAACTGAACTTTTGCTTTGCTCTGAGGCAGTCAGATACATCAAGATCCAGTCATACTGCTTCCAACTGCACATCAAGCACACACATATATAGCTTTATACACATTAAAAGTCACTACAAAAAACAACTAGTATGGACAAACATGCAAGAGCAGGCCCTGAACAATTCTCCATTTTTATCCACAGAGTTCCTCTTTTTTGTTTTTTCACATCCTCTGAAGACTCAGACATCAACTTTGAATCACTGACAACAAGCAAAGTTTTAAGAACATTTTATCAAAAAGAAAAAGGACACTACAGCTTGGTTTGAAAGAATATGTTTTTAAACCCAGCAGTTGGCACACTGTGAGGAAAAAACTGTTGCTAAGGAGTCTTGCTCAAGTAATAAATCTAGCAGATAACTGGTCACATATTTCTAACAGGCTGTAAACTAAACGGCTCTACCCAAGAGATAAGGGCAGGAGCAGATTACTGAAATTCTCTTCTTCAGCATGCCCAGCCTGCTGGCTCAAATCGTTGTTGACAGAGAGATTTGCATAGCTGTCAGCCTCTGGTACAATCAATTACAGTCTGCCGTACAGTACAGGTTTTTCTGTTATCGTGAGCAAAAAGCTTTGCGAGACAAACACTTCAGGCTCATTAACAAATTACTGTTCTGTTCCTCAAAAAATGCTGCCCTGTGCTCAGTTTATAGTTTTGTATTACAGAAGACAGGCTGCCTTATCCTGTGCAGTTATATTAGCCTGCAAAAGCCACTCTGTGGAACAGACCACCAGACCTAAAGGGCAACCAGTCCTGTATTATTTAACCTAGGTGCTAGTCAACCAGGTGCTTCCCATAGAAACTGGAACAGCCACAGATGCTGCAGAGATTGATATGAAATCAGAAAGCAGAAGCACTTTTGGAAATAACAGTTACGGACAGGGGGAATCTGTTCTGACCTCCATCAAGTTCCATGCTGAAAAATAAGACGAGCACCCCGAAGGCCCAGCAGCCTGGAAGTCAGCTGCTTACAGCTGCACAAGAATTCCTCCTGTTTTGGGGAATGCACAGGTGTTGCAAGGAAAACAGAGGTGCCTCTATAGTCCACCCGCTCCCTTCTCTGGCCTTAGCATCACAGCTACCATCAGAATGTTTCTGCACTGAAGCTCCTGTTACTTCTACTCAGAGGTTATCATAACAGGCTTAGTTTTACAGTAATGCTAAAGCTGATCTCAAAGTATGTAAAAATTCTGCTTTTTCCTGCCAGCTGCACTGCAGAGATTCACCAGCTGGATAAGGTTTTCATACTTCAACAACAAATCCCTTCCCAATTCTCCCTTATTGAAAGTCCTACAATAAATACTCAGTGATTAGATTTTTTTTTTCCTCTTCAATTTGCCAAGCCTCTGTCAGAGCACAGGTACTATGTACTATAGTGGAAAAGTCTCTGGAAATAGCACTTCTGCCCAGGGAGAATCTGTTTGACTCTGGTCTTATCTCTCGATGAAAAGAACAGAAAAGATTTGAGGTATTAGCAAAGAACTGACATTTTTAGTCACACGGATCCAAATAAAATACAAAATCCTAAAGAAACCAAAACACACTCTCACAAAAATTCTGCCATAAATTATCACATAGGCCCTTGATGTGAAATAGTAAATCACCTCTCCATTTATGATGTGGTTGAAGGACACAGTTTCTGCTGGTTTCGGCTAGTACTAAATATAACACATAATTATTTTCACAATAATTGCTGTAAAGTCAGCTTTGCATTACAATTGTTTTAAGCAAAAGAACTGGTCCACAGATAGGAAGATCTAAAATGCAAATGCTTACCACAAAGCTGAAACCTCCTCTAGCTAAAGCAAACTGACTGAGCTTGTTTCTTGCAAATTCAGCTTTGTTATTAGAACAGAATGATACAACTTATCTCCAACAATAGGGGAAAAAAGAGGCTTCTTATAATTCACACAATCATTTGAAACTCAACTTTGTGTATTCACTGTAGAAAAGCAAGAAACATCATTCATGGAGTCCTGAAAAAGTGGAAGCTAGCTGGCTCATATTGTACAAATCTTGTTCTCCTTTCAGGGGCTGCTGAGAGTCTGTACTTAATTATTGTATTTTCTTACTGGTTTATACAAAAACCATCCCCAAACCTCTGAATTCCAACTGTTTTAGTTCAAGTTATCCAGCGAGAGATTTTTCCTTAGCCTTTCCTGCAAGGTTACCACTGCTATGCTGAAATAGAACACATGACATTGTGTGCAAGCAGGTATTAAACCCAAGTTGTTATAAATGTAACCATCAAAAGCTTTAGTTTAATAGCTGATGAGTCCACAATAGGCTTACTGTGACATTGTCAACCACTTCATGTTTGAGGATCCACCAAGAAAGCTGAGAATTCACTTTCCTAACCCAATCACAAGACAATTCTTACAGCAACCCAGCAGGTTTTCAATCCAACAGTCTGAGAGTTTTCAACAAATTAACGACCCCCTGATGTACAGCATTTTCCATTTCACCCCTACTCCTAGGAAGCCCTTAAGAATCAAAACCAAACTCCCAGAGTTGTCCTAATCATTGCTTCTTTTAAGTAGCATTCACATGACTTACAAATTCAATCCACAATCCTCAATTTCATACCTGAGTTTTGTTTTGAGGAACCAAGGCAGAGTTCCACAGTTAGTACAAAATACCTGAAGAACTTGCACTGAAGAACTTGCAATACACGTAGCCACAAGTATGTGTGCAGAAGCTCTCATAATATTTCTAACAATCCTCCCTGCAAAACTGCTTAAAAAAACACCTCAAAAAATCACAAACAAACAAAAACCCCCATGAAACAAAACCCAAACAAATAAAAAACCCAAACCAAACCAAAAAACCCAAACAAAACTGAGAACAACAGGTCTGCTAGCTTTCACCACACATTTATCTGCTTGCCTGTACTACTTATTCTTCATATGTGTAAACAGAGAACTACAACAATCAGCTCAGTAACTAAAGTCCTGCCAAACCATCCATACAGTTTTCTTGTATTGAATATAAACACTGGAAAGTGGGAGCCTCTTCAGCTGAAGACTCTGGAATGTCTCAAATAGTTCAGTATATGATTCAAAGAATGTTTGACTTTACTAGATATAGAAACCCTGAAAATTTTACTCCCTAAGAGACCGTGTACTTTGAGCATTTGCCATCACGCAATCAACAACAGAAATGGTAGAAATTGTAACGGAACAATGGCCCAAAAGGAACTGAAATTTAATTGTTCACGTTCCTATTTGTCAAAATGTAGCACCTAACAAAATAGAACACTTTGGAAGTCATACAAATTTCCCCTAACTAGGTGCAAACAAGATGGACTGATGGCAATACAATCTTAAAAATGGCAATGAAACAGATAACTTTCACTTCCCTAAAACAAAATACTAAATATTGTACTGCTTGTGCCGTGCAAATCCAAATTTTCTGGCTCAGCTTATCCTTATGAAAGCTTTCTGATGTTCACACAGTCTGAGGAAGTGTTCTGATGGTTCACTCAAAATGACAGAGATATAGGATTAAGTGCCCCTTCCATACTACAACATAACACAACCAATGGCAGGGTCTTCTACTTTGATGTTTCAATATATTGGACAAAGAGAAGTGAGGAAAAGGGAAATCTTCAGTTCAGCCTCAGAGACGCATGAAGGGCATAGAGCAAACAGTCCAAGGCTGCATATGTTCATGCTAATGGAAACCTCAGAAAAGGAAAGAGAAAAGCAATTTCAGAGTTCCAAATCAAACTCTTAAGCTATTTCAAAACTCAGAGTTATATCTAGATCAATTTTGGACATTATAAGACCCACATTTCTCTCAAAGCCATACTGATCTGCCATTTGGGTGATTCTCTTAGATCTAAATCCCTGGAATTTATATCTGGAGTTATCATATCACCAATCTTTACCATTATATATGCTATGAAGCTAAGAGGGCTTGAACATGGTTTAAGATACTCAGCTGACTGTTCTCAGATATTTAAAAGATGGAGTCAACTTTTGTGAAAACTCTACTTACTTTTGCCACATCAAATCTCCTCATAAATTCCTCCCACCCGTCTCCCCTCCCTACCTTGAAATCAGCAATAATAAATTTCAACAAGTGGAAGATCCATTACTCTCTTCTCCATGCTAAGTTACCTGGCATATTTGCATGCACTATGCAGATGCACACAGAAAAAAAAATGAAAGTGAACATGCTCAGTGGTGAAGAAAGTCAAGGTCAGGACAAAAAGGCAGATGAATTTCCCCAGATTTTTTTTTTTGTTTGTGTAGTAAGAGAATAAGTGAAACAGAAAAAGCGTAACTTAAAAACCTCTAAAGTTAACATATCATTGGAAGAAATACAATCAAAAGCGTAGCCATTACAAATTCAAGGTGGATTTCATGTTGTCTCCCTAGAAGCAATGTAGTATTTTTCATTATTGTAACAAAAAAGAAAGGATTTCTGCTCCCCCAAATGGCTTAGAAGCAGCTTTCTGCAACTTGTATTTTCTGCTTTTGTTATGAAAAAGAGAAATTGATGCAGTAGCTTCTATAGCAAACACGTCACAGGACTTTGAGAAGAAGATTAAGGTTCAAGAACTTACAGCCTGTTATGATACAGAGACACAGATTGAGAAAGTATATGCAGTAGTTCAAAGGCTTTAAGCTACTATCAGAAAAAAACATGAGTCTGTCAAACATCAAACATCCCCACCAGATTAGAGTCAGGTCAGTGCTTCCAAAGGGTCTTGAAGTGCTATCACTATGTTCATGCTCTCCTTCTCCCTCTTTATATATGCCGTACAATTTCCACTCTCCTCCCATACATCCTTGCACTGTAATCAGTCAGCTTATTTAAAAAGCTATTTTTAACTATTATTCTCACACAATAGAAAACACACAGGCCAGAATAAATTATCTTTGAAATGTCTTTTTCTCATGATGAGAGAGATAAACTCCATACTTCTCTTTGTGAATTTTCACATCTATAAAAAATTTTCATATCTATAAAAAATGCCAAGAAAAAGCGATAATTGAAGATGATTCAATAATAAGTACAGCTTTCTTCATTTGGCCATGAAATTATCTTTGAAACGTAAGTACCCAATCAGTTAGCTCAGTAATCCTGAACAGTATGAAGCCTTGACTTGAAATAAACCTTCTCTCCCCATTCTGCTGGCAGAAACGGAGAACTTTACCAAGGTTACTGTCAAATCTAAGTGGTTTTTAGCCAATTCTTCAAAATACAAGCTTTTGTTCCTTTTCTAGAAAAGGAAGCAATTTATTTTGACTGCTCCTCTGTTCCCACGATGTTACAAAAAAACCCCCCAAAAACCAAAAAAAAACCCCAAAACCAACAACAACCCACTTCAACTGAAAAACCTTTTCACCATTACTATTTCGAACTAACAACCAACTTACAGAAACCACAAATTCGGACAGAAAGAAGTGCTTTTGGGTTCGCTGCTCTTCAAAAGACAAAGAAAAAAGGACACAGCGTTTCTTTTCTCTCTACTCGGGAAGTACCTCGGTATCTCGAATACACACCAGTGTTTTATACTTATTTAACAGATTTCCATGGGATCAATTCCCACAAACCCTAAGCACTGGGTCCAACGTCTCGGTCGTCACTGTGGCAGCTACGGCATTTCTAGCGGCCCGCAAGCCAACCCGGGAAGCGGCAGCGCTCGCCCTGCTCCCGCGCCCCCTGCCCCGCCAGCGGTGTGGGGACACGGAGACACTCGCACACACTCACACACAAAACAACTCTTCATTCTCTGCCCGAGAGGTCAACGCTGGCCCCGCAGTTACCGGGTCTGATCACTGCCGCTTCTCTCCAGGCTTCCTGCGGATCGGCTGGAGCGGCTGTCCGGGAGAGGCGATCTCCTGGCAGCGAGCCCCGCCCGCGTCCCTCCCTCGGGGCCGCGGAGCCGGAGCGGACGGCCGGGCAGCTGGGAGGGGTGGCCGGAGGCCGGACCGCAACAACAGCGGTGCGGAGCGCTGCCAGAAAATGAACGGGGACGTTCTCGGGAGAGCCCAGGGTCTGGCCGTGCCGCGCTAGCAGCCGGCGCGTAGGCAGCACCAGCCCGCCCCAAAGAAGCGCAGTTCGCGATAACTTAAGGGTGACTCAACCGGAGCCTTCTACGAGCGCCTTATCGCTCGCTGCCCGGTCCGCCCCAGCCCGGCCCCGGTTCCGTGCCTCTCCGCCTCCCGCCCGCCACAGGAGCCCCTCCCGGGCGCCCCTCACCTGGGGCGGGAGGCGGCTCCGGGCGCTGCGCAGCCCTCGGGCCCTGAGTTACAACTCCCGGCCACACCCTCCGGGCCGCTCCGGCTGAGTCTCGCCGAGCCCCCGGAGCACCAGCCCCCGGCAGTGACCTCCTGATGCCCTTTTCCATAGATTTAACAACTTGGCCTCCATAATTTCGTCTCTCAAATTAGCACTACAGCAAAAATTACCAGTTTTCTAAGTCCACCCTGTTCACGGACGATTCAGAGTCTACTACGCACTTTACACACACAATTTACTTGCGTTGGAAGACGCCCCCCTCATCCTACCAAGCCGTGTGAAGTTATTCGTGCAACAGGTTGGTGGGATAAAACGCATTTCCTACAACAAAGGGTCAAATAGCTGTACAGAATCGGGAGCTACTGACAGAACAGATGGTCACTAACCCTCCTTTTGTAAAGTATACCTTCAAAACAATGAGATAATTATAGATAAAACCTTCATTTTCAAGTAATTACCTCAAGCACCTTCAGCTGTACCATTGACTCAGCCACAGGGCTTTTGCTTTAATACAAATCAAGGCACACTCAGTTGACTTCTAAAGCACTGTCTAGATCAGGGCGGGTTTTTGGCCGTATTTGTCTCTTTCCCATTGGCTCAGTCTTTCAGGCTGCCTGGCCAACATTTCTCTGGTTTTAGCACAGTCATTCCAGTTGTTCAAAGCTATTTCAATTCCCATCGTATCAGAATTCATAAGCCAACATTTTGCAAACCTATTCAGTGCTATCCTATTTGCATTAGCTTTCCAGAGGCAAATGCTTTTCTGCCTAACCAAATATTTAATTGATTTTGACATTAAATATTTGATATCTACTAGTTGTATGTTGGTTCCATTTTAGGAGATCCTCTTCATGCACTGTTTTCATTTCACTCTAACATTCAATCCTTTCGTTCTCTTTCTCCATTTTTACCAGGACTAGCTTTAATAAATTGCTTCTGATGTATCTACTCCAGAGCCTGACTACATGATGTCACTGAAGTTGTGGTCCTAAGATATCTAAATGATAAATGCAATTAAGGATCGGACTATTTATCTTCCAGGACTTCTGTATATTATCAAGCCAATAATCAAAAATAAATGAAACTGTGGTGTTCTCACACTAAGCAAGTTAAACATCCAATAGTGGCAGCAGCAGGATTAAAATTCCACAGGATGACTTACCACAGTGACATCTCTGGGTACTGGCCAGAATTAGGACATCTACCTCTCTATAGTTTGGCATCTTATGCATTGTCCATAACACTGAATTTTGCATTCTGACCTATCTGAAATATCTCACAGCAACTGACTTTTTTTTTTTTTTTTAATGAAGCAATTCAAATCAGAAAAAACACTGGACCTTCATTTGAAGTGAGCTACTGAAAAACTGGGAAAGCTAACAATCTTGACTAGCTGATGGCAGTCTGTGTTTGTCTTGCCAGTTGTGAAAAGTATTGAGGACAGAGAGGTACCAGAAATATTTCAGGCACAGTGACAGATTCCAGAACTTCACTGCCACAAGTAACAATCTGTGGAGATTTCCCATAGGACATTTCACTTATAATCTTTCTTCAAAATATATTTGGGAGAGGGAGGGAAGGAGCAGGGGGAGGGGAAAGGAACCAAAGAACATCAGACTGTTATCTCATGTTGGACACCAAAATGCCTCACCAAAATGTCCAGTGCAAGAAAAACGGCATTAGGGTGAGAATACAGAAAGAGGAGTTGAGATACCTGGATTCCACATTCAGTTCTAGTATTCTGACCCACCTACTTCCTGTATGACATATACTAACATTTTTGTAACGTACATCACAGTGTAGTTATTTTTCACAGGGAAGACTGTATAGTACTGTATCAGCTTATCAAGTGGAAGATGCTACAGAAGTGCAAACTATTATTTTCCTCATTGCATAAAGTGAAATGTCTTGCTTCTCTATCTAAACCACATGCTCCACAGTACAGGTAAGACATTTAAAACCATGCCAAAAACTCTGATTGGTTAGCACATAAGATGGTCTCTATTGGCTGATTCTAATAACTCAGGAAATTTTTAGGCACTGTAGTTACATAGGAAGTAGTGTCATGCTTGTCATTTTTTTATGACTAAGAACCAGAAAAAGGGCAGTAATTTCCTTAGTAGCATGCCTACGTGCTAAGTAATGGGACTGTAGCTGGGCAGCCCTGCCTAAACTGTGGTTACTCTTGCATGAGTCATCACATTCTTTTCCTAAAGTTTTATTTTGTCTTCAGGTGAAATTGAAAATTTGTCTTTGTCTTCATGTTTGACAATTTACACAACCCATCCTTGTACATACTTGATGCAAAGCTGTTACAGAGAATTTGCCTACAAGATGCAAGAAGGAAAAATTCACAGGACTGCCTACAGTAGCTCCATTGGTTGTAAGTTACTCCACATTGAGGTAGATCAGATTCCTCACTGCAAAACTTCTGTTGTTTTCATGCTTTCTATCTGCTTTGGAAATGAGTTTACTGAGCTGTAGGATGAAGTCTGGAAGCACCAATGTCCTGAAAGAAGCAGAGCACCTCTGTCAAGCCGCCCCTCATCAGCATTCCATGTTAACCTGCCACACCCCTGAGCCATCTGTTTATCTATATGGCATCTTGCTATCTGTGTATCACCTTACAGCAGCACTGGAGCATTGTCCTTCGTGACACCAACCTCGGGGAGGCTGAGAAAGCAGCAGTGTGATGGCCACACATCACACACTGCTGTGGCCTCCATGGCCACCCTTGACTTGTGCTTTCTGAAGGAGGCGAGTATGTACAGGTGCATCTTTACACCTGCAAAGACACCCAAAAAAGCAGCTAACTGAACAGATAAGTTAGGAGGAACACAACTGGGACATGGGTCCCAAGACCTGTGCTGCTGTAGCTTGCATGCCTTAATTATGCCAAGAGTTCTGTACTTGCCAGTTCTTGAGACCATTTTCAAATGTGCTTGGCTTCCAAAAACAAAGAAAACAATGGGAAAAAACAAGTGGATTCATTGGGTATTTTCAATTCATCCTTAAATGTCAAAAGTCCAGTCTTCCTCAAATAACCAGGAGAAAACACATTTACTCCAAAAGCACTGTTCTGCAGCTGCAGTGATAAAATGCAGAAGTAACTACACATGATGAGGACATGGCATGAGTGGATTGCTCACACAGCAGCTCTTGTAGATTCCCTGATAAACAAAAGTCAAAGCAAGTTGCTACTATAGACTTATCTTAGAAGAAAAAGGACCCAAACAAGCAAAATGCTACACTTGAGCGTCAACTCCCACACATGCCACACAGCAAAACTAATGATTATAGCTGTTGACTAGGAAATCAAGTTTATTTGCTGGTAATTTTCGAGTTAATCAAAGACATCAGGGCAAATAAGAATGACAATATCAACTGAAAAATTCTCCAACACTTGGAATCTGACAATATTTAGTTTATCTGTGCTTTTTAATGTCCTCCCTGGCTGCCAACTGAAACAGGCAAGTTTAGTCCGCACCTATCCAGACCTCCATAATAAAACTACCAACATCATCTCTTGCTTTTTGACCTGTCTTAGGTCTGGAGACACAAGGTCTTTCCCTAACTCCCAAATGGTTATCTATTATGAGCTGGTGTTCAGAAACCTCGCAATCCCCAGCCTCAGAAAAGCTTGCAAGCAGACACATCCCACAGCTGCTCATTCTGCAAACAGTGTTTTAGTACAGCAAGAGAGTTTGAGGAGTTATATAAACTCAGTCATTGTCAGATATAAAACAATAAACTACCATCTTGAACAAAAAATAATTAGTAATTAAAAATTATTAAAAATAAATCACACTGATTCTGTGACAATAGTATGTTGTGTGTCCCTTCCCCCCTCTTTCAATTCAGCATTGAAAATCATGTGAAGCAATTTGCGCTGGCATTGATTAGACAGACCTGTTTCAAAAGTTTGAAATACACTGGTAAAATGGCACTAAATCCCGTTTTCTTTTGATGACTAGTTTTGATAAATGATACTTTAAACTGGAAAGAAGCTGGACAAGGTCTTATGAGTCCCTTTTTACCAGAGGGTCTGTTTTCCTATCTTTGCTTTTAGCAGTGGTAGAACTGTTACTGGGGATCTAAGACTTCCTTGCAAGTTTCAGTTTCTCCATGTTTCTGTTAAAAGTCTCAAATACAGGAGAATTACCAGCCTCTCTTTGTCTGTGACAGATGTTTTTAATTTAGAACATAACTGATGTAGAGGTAAGGATAAACAGAAGGCCAGAAAGCACCAGTAAGCAAATTTGGAACTTTCAGTAGATGAAATGGTCCTGTCAGAGGTGTTTGTTAACAACACTGTAACAGCATTTACATTTCTGACCTTCTCAAACAGAAAAAGCAAAGAACTCCAAATCCTTGTGTGTCAATGAGAGCAAAATAGACCACACAGGTTGCAGTGCCACCTCTGTTAAGCAGATCAAAGTGTTCTAAGCATTTTCCTCTCCCTCTGTTGGCAAAGCCACCAGCATACTTTAGCATGAGGTTGGAATCTGACAGGTTGACACTATGTACCACTGCCCAAAGCACTATGGTTGCATTTGTAATGTTTCAGAGAGCAAAAGCACCAGAATGTGTAGAAGGACTTTATCTGAGAGTGACAAAGGCAAGATATTTGGGGTTGCCAATGCCAAACCAGTCATGACTTTATGCCAATTATAATGGTCACCTAATAAAAACACAGGAGAGACTCCCTCAGTTATTTTACACCTTTTTTGAAGATGGACTTCTCTATTTATATTGTCCCAAGCACAAGTCAGGCTCTGTAGCGATTGCCCAGCTTCCTTCTTAATACCACACAACTTAGGTCTTCCGACAAGATATCACTTCATATTTGACTTCACACTACTGCAGCATGGCAAGAAATACAACATAGGCAGAAACAGTTATCTAAGAATTTAAATGCAAAATCTAAAAGCAGAAAGTTATGGAATATTAATTGCATTCAATCTAATTCAGGTTTTGCATATTACTTTATGTTTACCCACAATCAATTATGTCAATGCATATATTTTATTTAAATCCAGTAAGGCTAGATAACAAAGCCTGTACAAGACAAAAAGGAAGTATTCTTTATACCTTTTGCTTCTCAGAGTAAAACACTCCAAGATGTTAATGAAATCACATTAGGCTATAAAATGCTATTATTCAGAATTCATCTCAGTAAAAGAAGTTACTGGAAAAACAAAGTTCTAGCTCCTAGAACACCTCCTTAAAAAAACCTTATAGCTTTCTATATTTCTTTCCACTCATTGCTCAACCAGTGATGTATAGAAACATACATCACGAATACATGCAAATGTATACAAATATTTTAATAGTCAAATGATACAAAGTTTTCAAATATAATGCTGTATTTAAATCATGTCCCTAAAGGGAAAAAATAAATATCTTCCATATCTGGCAATACCCAAGGCCTTGTTTTATTGTATCAGAATAGACATTTTCATTTATGTGTTTACATTTCCCTCTCTATAGGTACCATTTCTACGGGACTGAAGGAGCTGGTCACAGCATAGTAGGATTCCTCAACACATCTGAAGCATGATTTATTATTTTACTATAGGTCATAAGAAATTATAATAGAATCACACTCCTACAGACTGTAGCACACTATGGTAAATGAGATTAAATACAACAAACATAAAACAATGTGATTAAATAACACTCTGGTCCAATCCCACATAGCATACCCTGCTTTAGTTGTGTTAGAGGATACCGAGAAAACCCCAGTTCCTTCCAGAAGCTACAAGTACTCTACAAGTACTGGGCTGTGGCTTCCAGGATGTGTCTTGAACTACTGATTGTTGCAGGACAGAGTGCAATGCCTCATGCTCAGGGAAGGAAGACCTTTCTGAGTAATACAAGAGTCACATTACACCTAATTTGTCACCAATTTTTGTCATACCACAAGAAGCCTCTTCTACAATAGGGTATGTAATTTCCTGGCTTTTCTAAGATGCCAAACAAATATTTCAAAAAGGTGCCAGATAGCCACGGAGAACATTCCTGTAAGCATAGCCCCTATTTTTTTGCTTTTCTTAGAAGTGCTAGTACCCGAATTTTGGATGCATCTTGATTCCACACTGTGACAAGACCAGGCATGTTGCAGGCCTCACCCCTTGACTCTATAATTTCCCAGGAACAGAAGACAAAAGGTACATCTCAAAGGAGTCACAGCACGTGATGAGTACATGAATGGATACTGGTGTAGATGGCAGGACATTAAGATCCACAGTATGCTACAGTGCACATGAAAAGGTAAGTCAAGATCTAGGCAAAAAGACTGTGGAATGAGTATTTATGTCTCTTCCCATTCATACCTTTTTGAAACATTTTGTTTCAAAAACAGCTTAGAGGCTGAGAAAGTATTCTAGGAAAGCACCAGTATGGATTGCTGTGCTCTTTCATGTTTTCACTTGACATCTACTTTGCCACTAGCTGATCCTGGAGAAACTATTAGTTTGACTCTACACGGTCACAGAGTCTTCTGTTCATGAAACAGGGGTAGGAAGTATGTTTAGAACTGGTAACAATTTTGCATTTCGGAAGAAAATCTTCAGGAATTGGAAACACTTTTCCATTTGTATACTTCGATTTGCAAGAAAATGGAAGGTAGTGATATATCCTAAGCAAATAGTGGAGATCATCAGTATTTAGAGAAAAAGAAACAAATGCTTTCTTGAAATTTGTAAGGCTGCACTCAGAAGAAGGGATTAAATATTCCAGAACAACCACAGTTTTAGCTTTTAGGCCTAAATTAATTCCATCAGCTGTCAGCGTTTGCTAAGAGATCTCTCAGGAAGTCAGCCATCGTGGTATATCTTTACAATCAACACAATATATAGACACCTACAAGAAGTAGTGAACTGAATTATCTGCTGAATTAATCTGTCTCTTTCCAATAGCAGAGGCAGCAGAGAATGGCTTGCCTCCCACTTAACACCTTCAGCTGTGGTTTCAGCAGCAGGGCTGTTTCAGCCACCAGGGCTCAGCTCTGCTGTCTCTTCCATGGCTACTCAGGCTCACATGAGCGTTTGTGCAGCTGAACAGTGAATTGGCTTGGGGACTTGATGTGGATGGAGAGGAGAGGAAAAAAGGGTTGTTTTTCAGCTAGATGTATTTCCCAATGGGTTCACCATGCTGCTGCAGGATAGTTTTACAGACAACTAAAAGAATGATACAGAGATGGGAAAAAGCAGCTAAGGAAAGATGAAAAGGGCATAGACTGCTTAGGCTGGCGTTTTGGAAACTCAGCTTCAATTAAGGTCAAGAGCCAACAGTATAGCAGCCTTTAAGTTTTCTGATACAGACCAAAAATATCAGAGCCCCATTATTCAAATCACTGATCCACTATTAAATTCATTCTGCTGGCCTGAAGTGGTTTAACAATTTTGAATGTTTATTTTCCTACTGATTAGCTAATGCTGCTCACCAATCAGTTATCCTAGTCGCTTCCCTATCACTGGCTGCCATAAAGATGGCATAAAAGCATCAAGCTAGTGAACTTCGTATTGTGTACTCTGCCTAATTCAACAGATACGTGATCATGTGCACATGTTTCATCCAGCTCTCATGTGTTGCTGGGCATTATGTCAATGCACAGATCTTGGTATTAATTACTGTGGAAACACAGCCCAAGTAGTCAAGACAGGATGAATCCAAATCTTTACTGAGACATGTCCTGTTCAGAGTAGTTTCAGAACCAAGATCACATTTTAGAAAACAGAAATGTTTTCACAAAAATACCCAAAATTTAATTTCACTTTTAGCCCCGTGAAAATGCTTACTTATTAAAGTGACTTATCACTTGAAGCACTCTGGAAACTGTTGAACCAGCACCAAATACAATGCTGTTGTTTAAAGCTCAAAATAACAGCAAACAGAGTAAGATAGCTTTTGCTCTGTTCCAGTAAGTACATTAGTAGGACATTCACATTTATTTAATAGATAGAAAATTTTAGAAGTTTTCTCTAATGTATAACTCCAGTAAAGTTGCTGGAAAACAAGCATTTCAGTGTAACTGATTCGGCTCTTTGCTCCTAGACACAGCATTCTGTCAAAGACAGACACAAAACAAGACCGTGTCATAACAGGCTGGAGACCAGATAACAACCTTTAGTCCCTACTGTGGAAACAAACCAGTCTGCACTCTCATGTGTGACTGACTGAACTGATCTGTTTTCAACCTTCCCAGAAATCCTTAATACAATAAGCAAAGCTATTGAGGATGCAATTTTCTGGTGTAAACAGAACTTGGAGATCAATGTGTCTGTATTTTTTCAAGCACATAATTCAATTATACATTTAATTATCATTAGCCAAAACCCAACAGTAAATGGAAACATTGCTCAAGATAAATGCCCATAAAAATATGAACCAGCACTAATTTTACTAGAATTTAGCTTAAAGAGTTCTAGCCATTAACTGCCAAAAAGAAAAAACTCAAATGGCATCATGCTGAGGAAAATTTTTGACTCAAATTCATATTCACTGAAGTCATCAGCAATATATCAAGATTTGATGTAGCTCAACGTATTTGAAGCTGAACAATCATGAGTTGGAACATTCTGGTGAGTTGATTGAAATGCTGCATAACTATCTACAAATCAATTTACCATATGAATGACAGCTTGAACAGTCCTTTCCTCTGTAACACAGTGCTACATTGACAACTGTAATACATTCTGCACTCCGGTACCTGAAAAGATTATGAAATACAGTCCCAATGCATGCAAAAACAAATACCAATTGAAACACATCCAGTTTCGCTGCAATCATCAACTGAAATAATTTCTTAACCTGTTCACAGTAGCAATTACAAAAGTGTCATATTTACATCCACAGTCAAACCTATGAGCCATAGAACTTTTGTAATTGTTAAACCAATATTGAACTCATCAGAAAACATTGAGGAAATACGCTGACCTACTTGTACACAATCAGTTCTAGTTCCTTCTGAAAACTTCAGTAGATAAACACATTTTATGAATATTGAATTTCTACACATGGTCCAAAAGTCTTATCTTGACCAAGAGAATGTAGAAGCAGGACTGTTAACCAAGTAACTATCTGCTTCACATTAAATTTGTGAAAGCCTCCAGCAGTGATTGGAAGAATTATTGGGCAGAATGCATAATACTTTTACCTCACTATCTTGTGAACAATTCTCAAAATATCCAGTACAACAAGTCACAGTTGAATAACTTCTCACTATATCTTTCCACTCAGACCAGAATGTCTTACAGGGCTTGTTCCAACTCTCATAAACTTGAGTTGAATTTTGATACTGGACTGATAAAAACAACAAACAATGCAGTGATTCAGTCTTAATCATAGCAAAGTCTTAATTCATAGCAAAGTCCCTAATGGAAAAGAAGGGCTTTTGAACTGTGTAAGCACTCTTCCTCTCCTCAGTAGGGATGAAGTGGGATGTGCACAAATTAGCTTGGTTTAGACCTTCTGATACGATCTTTCCAAATGAGGAAGACATTTGTGACACAGACTTCCATCAATTATGGTATGTTAACATTCCTGTGTCTTGTTAAGATGAAGACTGTGAGAGCAATAGAAACTGAAATGAAAGTGGAGCCTTTTCTAAATGACGACTTTTATAAAAAATACAGGGTATGTTATTTTGTAAACCCATGCCAAAATTCCTGTTATTGCCTGTGTAAAGCACCCCAGTGATCTGCATTCAGAGCAGTATCCCAGGCTGAATCAGGGTATTTGTTTATCATCCTTCGTGACAGAGAAGCTTGGGTTGCCTTAGCTCATTCCTTAGTCTTTAGGAGACAACATGGAAATCTTACCTCTCTTTTGTTTTACTTCCTGAAGCAGCAGGATATTGGAAATGAGGTGTGTTCGGTGGCCTTGATTTTCAATTCCCAGTTTTCTAAGATCAACTTCTGTAAGATGGAATAAGTCCTGTAGCAAACGCCAGAGTAAGGAAAATATTATACTATTAATACAGGAGAATTCAAGTGTCTTTCAGATACATTTGCTGTTTGTGGTACCATAAGCTATATAACAGCAAATGTAAGTATATTTATATTTTATATGAAGCCCCATTGTCATGATAAGGTATGTCATTGAAGGAATGAGGTATTTTTCTTTTAAAACACCAATTCATTGTCTCTCAGTTTTTTCTCAAAAGAAATCTGGTCGAGTGAGCTGAAGAGCTTCTAAAAACTATGACTTCTTTGAGTAAAAAAAAAAATCCCCAAAAGTGCTAGTATGCCAATTGCACTTAAACTAATATAGGAAGATAAATCTCAGCACGAACTGATAGGAATAATGATTTTAGAAAGGAAGGTTTTGTGTAACGGAGATGATATTCACTGTAATAGTAGATAACATGAATTGTGACACTGTTTTGAAGAACAAGAATTTCCATATAATGCATTTGGGTAATCAAACCTGAACAGTTCTTTTAATCCACTTTCTCTCCAAAAACTCATTACTATTTTACTTTCAAAATAAGCTGCTGAATAACTCCAGACATTATTTGTGAGTCAGGACAGAATTTCAATTTGATGGTGATTTATAAGTAGGTACAAAGCTTCATTTGGCAATGAAAACTTTCAGAGCAAAGAGAAAATATATCAAAATATATTTCTTTATATTTTTACTGTTCTGTATTTTCACTGTAAATAAGATCAAGAGAGGTACCTAGAATGTGCAGTATTTTGTTACTAGCAAGTCATATTACTGAAAGTGGCCTTTTCTAATGGAGATTTGCAATTTGGACCCTAAAACACAAAGTTAGATTGATTCACTGTGCAAATAATAAGACAATTGACACAGAGTTTCTAGTGTGACCCACTGTTTTTGAAACTGTAACTTTAAAATCTTTCTTTCAAACTACAACCACTCCAAAAGCCTGACATTATTTGCTTTATACTGAATAGCGCTCTAATTACTGAAAGCCTCAATTTCTTAAGTCACTAGCTAACACTGTTTTAAAAGAAAAAAAAGTTCTCACTGTTGGAGAACTTCAGTCATGCCTGAGAACGTAATACTCTTTCTCAAATGATAACTCATTTCTCATACTTAACTAATGACATGAAAGTAGGGAGTTGAATAATTATTACTTCTAATTTATTCCTTCCTAGGTTTGCCCAAATGCAAAAGTTGGTTCTAAGGTTGAATTCACATTTTAGTAGAAAGGATTTTTCAGCTTTGGCAACAGTGACAGAGGGTTCAACTCCTTTTCTCAAAGACCCAACATCCTTCTCCCAAATCCCAAAATCATCCTCCAAGAGAACACACAAAGGAGCACAAATGCAATATGCCTGCTCTTCAAACCTCAGCAAAAAGTTTGTAAGAAGGAACACAGCTAAGATTGCTGTTAACTCCAGTACTGAACAGCAGATGCTCAGGCTAACACAATGGGAACTTTTACAGACACATTTTGGTTGGGGTTTTTTAGTAGCTTTAAAGATCTCACTTAACATTTTCTCAAGAATTTTATTGAAAAAGGACAATTCTCACCTCTATACCATCGTATTGTTCAAAGAGCGTGCAGTATTCTGCAAGACCAAGCTGGGTCAGCCAGTTGGAAATGGGTAGATACTTCATTATCTATTCCCTCCCAATGCCAGTGACTCTGAAAAACAAAACCAAATTACAAATAACGTTGCTTAGGAATGTTAAATGACTGAACTCAGAAAGCACTTCATAACAGGCAAGTGTCACTATTATAGTGAAAGAGATTAACACTTTCTCAGCTGCACAGTAAGAGGTAGTTATTTGTGCATTAAGATTTTTACATTTAATTAATCATTTCATTGTAATCCTCATACAAGCAGGGAATGTTGAAGAATATATTTTGTTTAGTTCTTGCAGCTGAATTAATCTTTTAGAAGATGAATCAACAGAGTCACTTGATTCTGCAGTATCAATTAAAATATACTCAGCCTTTGTATTCAAAGAATGTTTCTCAATATGCTCATTCAGTAATAATGTCATTCTTCTTACATATGTGACACATATGACAAAATGCATTAAAATGAAGAAGAGTAGCAAATGGAGTAGTGTTTTCTGTAATAATATGAAGAATGTGAATGAAACTGCATTCTCTGTAAGACAGTCAAAATGACTAAGATTCTGTGGTAGATATTTGTCCAAGGTGGGAACATAGCTAAAGTCAACGTGCTACGGAGAATTTCTAAGGCAAAAAGCACCTGAAAGATTTTTACAGTTTGCTTTCCATCATGTCATCTGAATTTGAGTTATCTGTAAATTAAAATATTTTTGTTACTTTTTTCCTCAGTTGCTAAGAGGAAATCAAAGATGGACTTTAAGATGGACACATAGCAGACATCAGAAGATAAAACACATAAAATAGTCTCCTGCTCTCACTGCTCTATGTAAGCAGTTACGCAAGATCTGCACAGACAAATACTTAAGCTTCCAAGAATTGCTGAGTTTCTGAAGATACTTCTGTGTGCAAGTTTGAGCATAGCCTAAATCAATTCAACGATGTCCAGTTCTAAATCTGTAACTTGTGGTCTGAATGTTTCTTGTCAGAACACTGATGCCAGAAGCAGGAAATGCTCATGTTCAGACACCTAGTGCATTTAATTGTATATTTTTGTTATTTTATTTCATTTTTAGTTGAAGATATTTCTCTCACCTATACTTCAGGAAAAGTACTTGCTCATTAGCTTTGGATAAATCAACTGCAATTATGACCTTTTAGCTACAAACCACATGTTCTAACACATTTACCTATTCTGAACACACAAGAAGCTGCCCCAAAGGCTGACATGTAATGGTCAGCAAAGAGTCAGTGTTGCTTTCTGTCAGATGAGGAAAGCCATTTAGCATTTTCATAATTCTTGGAACACTAGAAAAGCTTTGATGTCTTTTTTTTTTTTTTTAATAAAAATCGCAAACCTTAAAATCCTGTTCTGCAGAAAGGTGGGCCACAGTAGCAGTATTACCTGTCTTAAAGTACAATACATTCCTAGAAATATTTTAAAAGAATTTCAGTTAGAACAGCAACACACACAAAATGTTTTGGACCAGACATTATTTTGGAAGCCTCTGTGAATTTTTGCCTCAGTGCTTGGAAAAAAAGTCAAAATGGTTACACTTCAGAGACACATACACCGTTACACTGTGGAAGCTGTAATTCTGGAATTTGTCACTTCATAGTCTATTAAAGAACAAACCTGCTAATTTGCAAGTCCCATTGTGAAATCCCTCTATTGTCCATTGGAATTCTCTTATATTATTTGCTTTATTTTCATTATTGTGAAAGTATTTCAGGCTATGGATGATGAGTATACAGCTAAAGAACAGTGGCATTCCAGTAACTAAGAGTATCTTGTGGAGTAACATTGACCAGAAAATCTCCACATTTAATTGACACACCACAAAAGAATTTCCTTAAGGAATGTTAAAGCCACAGAGAACATTTTATGTGAGGCGAGGACAAGTTCAACCAATGACATCTTTCATTTACTGGCTTGCTTTAAACAGGTACTTTCAGACTGCAAGATGGTCAGCATGAGGGGCATTCAGAGAGACAAATTCAGAGATTCCCAGAGAGACAAAAGGAAAAACTCAGCTAGTTGGTTAAAACATAAATTAAACCACAGACAAATACCTCTTTTCTGGTTCACACATTTTAAATTAAGAGACTTCAAAATTGTTGTCATAAAGGAGCTTATTTTAAAAACTGTTTAACAACTTCACTAAGAATATATTTTTTAAGACTACAAATTTTATATTTAACTGTGAATATCTAAGATTCCATATTAGTACGTGATAATTAAAAAAATATCTACAATAACTGCTAGAAAGTCATCACACTTGTCATCCCAGAACAAAGAGAATTCTGCACTAAGCATGAAAGGAATCTCAGAATTTCCACAGAGCAACATTCTCTTTAAAAATACATTGATAAACAGTGGCTATCTAATCTTACTTGGCCAGCTGCATTTGCCCTGTTATTAATTTATACCAAAAACCCCCCAAACCAACAAATAAATGCAAACCAAAATAACAATACCTCTGTCCTCCAAACCCCTATACGAAACAAAATTCAAGCAGAAAATGTTGTTACCCTCGTATGATGAGATACTAAGAAATACAAGATGCATTGCTTTCAAATATACTGCAATTAGACCTTTGAATGGGATTATTTATGGCCCACTTTTACATGCTAATAAGTCTTTGCTAACATCTCGGTACACTTACCATTTTTGTTTTAATGAAAAATTTGTTCCTACAGCTGAAGGAGAAAAAAATGCCCTTTCTCTCACAAGATAATGAATTGCCTTTCTGATCTTTCTGCTAATGGTAGTTTTGGCGAATAAACTCAAACAACTCTTATTCAACCCATACTAATTACACTGTTCATTGGATGCAGGGTACAGCCTAGTGGTCAGGACTCAAGATATAGTCATAGCCTGATCAAGGTTAAGAGTAAAATGGAATTGCAAAATAAACTATAAAAACCACTAAATATATCATTATGAGACGTGGTGGTAGGCGGAGGGAGTTTCCTATTGTTCTTCTGCTTTTACACCATTTATTTTTATCTCTGAAAACAGGATTAATTTTTCCCTAAGGCAGGTAATGCCAACCTTTTTTAAGATGCAAAATATGATCATGAACACACTGGCAAAGTGTGTGGCAGATTCTGGGCACATATTTTTTCCCTACTAAGAAATTAATATCCTTCCTTTCCAGAGAAAGGAAGGGATGAAAAATATAAATGACAGCATGTATTGCAGAGAAATACAAGATCTCTGTTCTATTTATCTATTCTAAACACTGTCAGTTCCTGTACATCTGAGAACCTGCAAAAAGAGATCATCATAGCTTTAGTCAGGCCACCAGATTTTTGTGGGATATAACCACTAAGGCTTCATGACTTGCTTCTATTTATTAAGTTAGACTTGTTCTGTTATTACTTGACAAGCTCAAGAGTGAAGGTATTCTGGACTCCTTATGTGGAAGGTCTTGCAGAACTATCCACGTAACTTATACCAATTCAGGGGTTTTCATATAAAAATAAACAATTTAAATCCAACCTAGGTTTGTATCATTCTATTTCTGAACGCTATCTGTTCAGAGGCTTTAATGAAATCAAGTTACTGCTAAAAAGTTATGAAATGAGTAATAATGGGAGATTCCTAGCATGGCTCTCTGATCTACTGAGCTGAACTTTTACTTTCAGGGGGCTTTCCTGCATTCTCTCTCACAGCTGCAGTCATGCATATTGGGGCACACGTGACACAAATTCACAGAGAAAGGTGTTTTATACATAGCTTTTAAATGCAATTGTTCACACTATAATGCTTTACTGTACTGATAATTCACTACTTCATTCCTCTATCACAGTATTGCAGAACCATTAAAAGATGCTGCTGCTGACGTTGGCTTGTTATACTCCAGACACAAGGTAAGTGATATGTAATACCAGATTCTTACTTCAGCTATGGTTTTGTCAAATTAGCATCACTCCAATTTTTAAAAAGTGTGTATGTATGACAAAGGCACCAAGATTGAGTAACTCCAAATCACTGTGTGATTATAGTAAGTATTCCAGGCATAGAAGTTCATGCTCCTTTTTCAGTCTCCCTTTGGGGTTCAGGCAGTAATATGACAAGGATCAAGCCACATATCATGGTGTAATCCTGTCCCCAACAAAATTACTTATGTGAGTCAGAAGAGCCAGCAATTTCATCTCATCTGGAAAGTCATTTCCCTTATTGTGCCTTTTCTATTTCAGCAAAATTGACTTGGCTTGTACTTCCAAATTAAAACTAGCCTCCTGCTGTGACAAAGTAATTTATTAGGATAAATTGATTTATTGGACAGCTGCCCAAGGAAGTTTTCTTAAGGCTTTTAATCACTTGGCATGCTTTCCTAACTTGAATGAACGGCCCATCAGTTTTGTTTTCAGATAGACTCCGATGTACTTCCATTTCAGATGTATCTTTATCTTTTTCTGTCAGTAGTGAAATCAACAAACCCTCTAAATTACAGCCTCAATAAATCTGACCTTCCCATGCAACATCATGTACACCTCAGGTCCTGTGTTGTGGCACTGAGTAATAACACTGACCAAAGGTCTGTCCCCTTTGCTGATCACAACTATTTGTGCTTAACTAAGCAACTCATTCAGGACTGTTGTATTGTAATGCATGTTCAAATGGCAGAAAGTTTCTGCTATTGAAATGCCAGTTTCTGAATGCTGCAGAATGAAAAACTAAAAAAATTGGAAGTGGTCATGAAGTTTGTGATGCCACATCTCAGAGATTTTACCGCCTTAACACAAAAGAACTACCCCGTCTTTTGCAGCCCAGATCATAATTCTTTTTCTCTTCTCTCTTCTTTAAACAATTTGCCAAGTGTAAGACATGTTGTAAGAAGTACAGTTATTTTTTCAAAATACACAGATTTACATCTTAAGACAGTAAATCTGTGTATTTTGGAAACATCTCAAAAGATAACTGTTTTGTAAAAGGAATACTAAACGCAGAATGGGAAAGTCAGACATCAGTCAGTGACCCTAAAGCTTGCTTCATCTCCACCGAAGTGTTAACATTTTTGTGAGAAAAGTAACCTTCTCCTCTGAGATTTGTTTCTACAGTAATGGTAATTTGCCATAATTTCCATGACACTTTCTCTAGCCTACATAAATAATAAATAAATTAATTTTCCAGTTGAGAATTGGACAAGGTTCTCCTAACCTGATACAGCTGTGAGCTGGTAATGCACTTATTAAAGTCTATTATAAAGCCAAGTCCATCTTTTCTGCTAGCGAAAAGGGAAGGGCACCTGCAAGACAGGGCAAGAGACAGAAACAGCAGAAATACCTGCAAAGCAATCCACCAGCAGAACCAAAGTGTCAGACACTGATCAAACAAATACTGGTACTGTGCACTAGTTGCTCCAGAGAAAGCACTTACTGGGCCAAGGACTGTGGCTAAAAGGAGTTGGAAACTAGAACCAAAAATTCCTTCCTCTCTGTATTCACAGGAACAGAGCTGGGTACATTGCATATAAACTTGCATCATAAGTAAATGATCACCATTCTTTTTCTCAGATAGGAACAATATGCAAAACCTTGACATTTTGGTTAACTCTGCATGAAAAGCAGTAGTAGGTGATAATTACTCATTGTGTAATAATTAGTGCAATCAGATTTCAACTCTAGTCTTCCATGAAAAAACATCTTACAAGGGAAGAACTACCTAAGTAAGAAAATTTCATAGATGGGAATGTGACCTACGTAGAAAACTTGTGCACAGGGCATCAAGGGTGAAGAGGGAAAAAGAAAGCATAAGAACATAATGTAAAAAAAGGCTTATGTTCTTACAGTGATGATGGTTTAACAAAATGAAACAAAGAAATAAAAGTGATCAAAGTAGTACCTGTGATAAATCCCTGTTACAACATGTAGAAAACACACAGAAAAATAATGAAAAAAAATGTGAGAGAGACTTGATCTGGCAGAGAAAGTTACCCAGAGGAAGGGGCTGTTATTTCAAGTCAACTCAGGTGTCTTCTTTCCGTCACTGTACATCCACAAAAAAGCTTGTGCTGCCACAAAGCAAGCACTGACAAGGAGGTGCTTAAACAGCAAAAGTGAAAATTTGAGACATTAAGTGTCCAGTCAAATCCTGCTACAGGTCATGGACTCCTCTGCCATCTAGAAGAGAGTCTGCATGCAAACATAAACCCTTTAATGTATCCTGGACTGCAAAATAAAGCAAGTGAGGAACAGACTTCCTTACTTTGGCCAACTGTGTTCTGGGAACAACTACAGTAAAGGGATTGGTAATCCTCTGGGGAGTAGCAGCACTCTAAGTCACTGTAGCTTTTTGATTCAGTTCAAACATCAAGGCCCTTGAACAGGAGAAACGATAAAGCCACATCGAAAATTTCAGTTCTGATTTGTGATACCCAAGAGGTTTAAAATCTGGGTTTTTTTGCTCTAGAACAGTCTGAAAGTCTTTTAAGCATACCAAGTTGATGTATTCTTAAACAGTCCCTTTCTCTCTTAATGAAAGGACAGGCTTCAATAAGGTCTCTATCTCTTCATCCCATGGGAATCTATGGAGAAGCGATATTGCTGAAAATTGACCAAAACATATTTTACTAGAATCATATTTCATGATTTGTTGAAAAGAGATGAGTACAGGAAGACAGTAGCAAAAACAAGGCAAAACTGTGTACCACCAAATATACGGCTATCTTGCTACACTTCATTGGCAAACAGATAAAACAAGCAGTTAAATTCAAGCAGTGACTCTATTACATTGAATTTAAAATACAAATGAAAGAATGTCCCACTGGAACTTTCAAACCACCATATTTTGAAGTCATAATCAGTATTTGCAACAGAAATGCTAAACAAAAAAAGATACTTTAAAAAAATCCTAAGACTGTGTACATATGAGATTTAACTTCTACCCTTCTTTCCCCTTTCTTGTTATTTCTAGACATTTCATTTCAAGCTTTTCCCCAACCGTGACTAATATAACATAATTTAAAACTCAGAAATTCTCAAAGTTTTATGGAAAACTTGAAATTGAAAACTAATTGTAAGCTCTAAGAAATGCATTTAATTTTTACCATAATGCAAATGACAAACAAGTTTGCTTGTAGGAGACCATAAGCTGCAAGCTTCTTTTCATATTCTTATTGCTACCAATTCGCAGTTTGTGTACTACGAGCTAGGTAGACATAGGTGAACTTTATAGACTGTTTATAGTTACATTGTGAACGATCTCATTTTCATGAAATGAGTTAAATTAAAGCACAAATCTGATAATCTTACAGGGTAAAGATATGATGACAACTCCTCCTAGTGGAAGCACATCCGACACAACAAAATTCAGAAAAACCCGGATTTCCTAGGTATCATGCTAGGTTTTTGCTGGTACTAGCTAGGTCTGCACTTTTTCTACCCTTTACTGATTTAAACTACTCATCCAACTTTTCAGTACTATAGAAGAAGAGCTATGGGCTTTTAAGGAAGGTGAAAATCATTTCACTTTAAAGCTTGCTGTTACTGGCAAAACATGGTTTCTACACATAACTGAGAATCAGGTTTCAAATTAATCTAAAGCAATCTTTTACAGTAGGACCATGTGTCACCACCACCTCTTCAAACTGTGGGTGAGACTGATGGGATGTAAAGTAACTTACATTTATCGTGAACAATGAAGCTCTGCTGATTTACTGGTGCTGGGAGTGCAGCTCGCCGCGGCTCCTTTTTGTTTCCTCTTTCACTCATACTTTGTTTCAACTGTGCCAGGAATGATTTCCATGTGAATGAGTCCCCTACATTTATCTGAATAGACTACTCTGTTCAACCAATTCCATCTCCAAGGCTCAGACTGTCACAAACGTTACACATGCTGTTCAGCCTGAACCTAGAGGAGTGGTTTTACCAGAATAGCTCAGAGCAGACAGAGCTATTAGGAATATGCAGTGTCACGTAATATGCTGAACAGGCTCTCAATACTCTAATTCATTTATTTTAATTCCTGATTTGCTTCATGTTTCCTTGTTCAAATTGTTTTAAGTCCAAAATATTTTTGGTGAAATTTTGACAAACCATTGTGAAGGATGTAAGGATACTGGATTCTTTGAAAAGAAACTATTAGCATAAATATTGTTGGCAGTCTAGGCACCGAAGGGATACTTCTAACACAGATTATTATGTCAATCCAACATTTAGCAAATCTGTTGCAGACTACAGAGAAACAAATACAAAATATCACTCAACTTGTATATGCTGTTCTGGCCAATGTTTGTGTAAAGATAAATAGTCTACAAAGTACCAGTCAGGAGTTAAATACATACTGACTCAGCAACTACACAGCAGATTTTCACGCCAGACATCTCACAAAAAATACCACAGACATTCAAGCTACTTTATGTCAGACTTCAAATCAGGTATTTTCAGTTGGTGGGACTTCAATACTTATCACCAGTGGCTTACAAGAAACAACTAAGACAGTGGTTCATCATTCTTTATGTCCAGCTTATGGAAGGCATAGACTAACCAACCTTAATTTATTTTCCATACATACAGGAGTGCAACTTTCTCCATTTCATAACATCAACATATTTTTAATTATTAAGCCAAAGTTCTAAAACAGAAGCAGTTTTTCATACAATCTTATTCAATCGGGAACATAATGTCACTGATATCCTGGGTAGCAAAAGGATAAATGAGTTTAAAAGATGGCATATGCAGATAAAACCAAACCAAACCAAACCAAACCTATCTAAAACAAAGACAGACAACCAGAACTTCTGAAAATTCTTACAGGGTGAATTACCAAGAGCTTTGGTGACATGCTGGGGTAGCAAATACCCCTGTGTACTTATGTCCTTACAACACTTGTAAAAGCGTAAGTTTATCCTAGGAAGAGGCTTTTGGTCCAATTCATGCAAATGTTCTTGCATTTCACATGGAATGCAGAAGTGGCACAAAGCTGCTCCACTAGCACAAATTAGCTCAGAGAATTTTGAAAGTGTCACTTTGCTCTTGGAGATTTTAACAATACTTGACCCAGTGTATGGGCAATTCCCTAACTCTATCTCTATGCCCAGATTAGTTATTGTACGTTCTCCTGCCACTGGTCTAAAGTCAAAATGAATGTACTGTGTATGTTTTTTGATTCCCAGAAATGGCAATTGTTTGTGCTTAACGCAGGTGATACAACAGCCATCAGGTGATCAAGTATTAATGAATCTAGTATGTCACCAGAAAAGGCTAGTACAAATCTCAAATACATTCAGTACAGGCAACTTAGCAGATCTTTTGAAGGCTAGAGCTGATTGTAACAGTATTTATGTGATCAGACTCAAATAAATAAATAGAACTAAGATCACCAAACACTTAAACAGAAAGTGTTGATCACTACAGTCTAGTAAATCTTTCCTTTCTGTATGTCTGTGTGGTCTTTTGTAGCTAGGTGGGAGTTCATCCTACCTGCACAAGCAGCGTGTTAGTTCAGTGCTGAAACTGAGCCAGTATTTGCTGTTGAAAAGACTCCACAGCTGCTTCTCAGCTTGAACAGCCAGAGCCTATAATGCACCCAACAGTAACAGACTGTAAATACATATGCCATAAAATCAGAAATCTAATTAAAGCTAGCATGCTAAGCTCTCTGTGGGCAGAGGGGAATCAAGAAAGAATGAGTTTACATCTGTGATTCCATGCTAAAATTTTACTGTAGACTGATGCAACTTTAACATTCTGGGAGTCCTGCTCCTTTCCATCCCTCAGCCATATCAACCCAGAAGTTCCTCATCTCCACTGCACCAAGTCTACCTTTTGTGTGGTCAGATGCTAAACTGGATATATGAAATGGTCCTATTTTACTGAAAACACAAAACTGAGCCCCTGCAGAGTGTGTATTTTTTAAAAATGTGGAGATCCAGGACCACGGCCTGTCTCAAGTTCTTTAACTACTAGTTACTGCAATGGGTTTCTGAAATGTTTTATCATTTAAGACATTCCTCTTCAGCTCTTCTGCCCTTCAGAATTGGAAGGAAATAGTAGGACTGCCATATTTTTTTAATAAGGCTGCTCAGAGACACAGAACTTCTGAATGAAGCTCCAGTTGGTTTTTTTTAAATATTCTTCTTATTTGCCTTCTGGTGCTTGAACCTTTATGGTTAACTTAAGTCTTTCTTTCAAGGTGTTCTACAAATAACAAGCTTTCTTAAAAAGGCTGAGATATTCACAAGACTAATTAACTCTAGGATTTGAGTGCTATCTAATCTACCTAAATTGACTTGTGATAAGAATCAAACTGGCAGCAGAAATAACAACAAAATATATCACAGGTGCATTTGCTAAATTATGACCAACAGATAAATGTGCTCTCAAGTTGTGCTTCATTCTGCACCTACGTGGCAGTTTTTGCAGTGTAACAAAAGGAAGGACTATGGTGGCTCTTCTCACATATCCCAATGTTAAATCAATCTTCTTAGCTTAAGACACTGATAAATGTGGTTTCAGCAAACCAAGCTGATTTTTCATTGAAATTGATTAAAACAAAAGTTTTAGTTTGTCTGAGCTTGGTTTCTCCTCTTTTGCAAGAGTTTAGTAGTCCTGAGCCTCTTTACTCTGCAGCCTGCCTTGGCTCTTGTGTATACATATTCTTACTGCTCGGCTGCTCTAAACTTCTGAACTGTGTAGTTAACAGGATTTGTCTTCTCCTTCTTGCTCTCAGTCCTCCTCATTAGTCTGGTACTCCAAGCCACAGAGTCATGCCTGGTATGTTTTCCTATCTGTTTATGCATTCATTTTACAATGAAGTGATAACTGTTTAGGGGTTGAGAGCAGAACATAACATGCCAGTTGATATAATTCAAAAAGCTGAATAATAAGCAATAAAAAACATATACTTTGAAATTTGGTTGGAAAAGACCTTTAAGATAGTCAAGACCAAATAAACAGGTTTATTCAAATAAACTATTGTATTCAGTGAGAATGAGTCTATAAGGCACTGGGCACAAAGCTGATACAAATGAAGTTTTAATATAAATTCTGTTTTAATTTCAGATTTATGTTTTCTCTGTTTTCTAAACTGAATGTCCTTGTATACATTGCAGTAGTGCTAGAACTCACAATAACATAACTTGCACTGAGACGACTAGCAATAAAAAAAATGTCTGAGTATCATTAAAAGTTGGGCTAAAAATTGTAACACACAGGAAACTGCTTTATGGAGAGCTCAGCCATAAAGGGCAAGATGGGTCATAACCTCATAACTTTCTTAGTAAGTCAATCTGTCTGTAAGAGTCAGACAATCCTTTGCTTACATCTGATTGCATATGCAAAAAGCAGTTACTTGGTTTTTAGTACACCTTTGGACCCAAGGAGCTAACAAGCTGAAATGTTAAAATACTTCGGTTCCAGTGGGAGAAAACACCAGCAGCAAGTCAGGAATTTCTTTGAATTGACTAAGTTGACATGCAAAAATGCTACCAGTCATATTTTTGTAAATGCAGGGCAAGTCTCATAAACAAAGAACTATTTCTTTTTCCTTTGAAGATATGGTATAGACAGTGCCAGGAGTACTAGAGACAGATAAAAAGCACCACAGGTAGATAACACAAAAGCCTGAGCCAGTCCAAACTTGCAGTGCCAATTCAAATTTGTTCGGAGTATTTTTGATTAATTTTGTGGTAGCAAGCTTAACTCCCTACCAAGTCTGTCTACATACCAGTTTTATTGGCATTTCTGCAGATAGCCCACAGGATTTCTTTCCAGTCCCTTCCTGTTTCCCTCCTACTCTGTGATGCAGTGTTACTGCATTCAAGCCATGAACCATCCTTAGATGGAGGCTGGATTCTGTTGATTTCTCAGCCATCACCATTGAGCTTTCCTTACCTGCTGGCTTCTGTCCTGCAGCATTCCTCATGACAAGCTCCTATTGACACTGTGCTGTGCATTGAACCTCTTCCTCAGAAGTTCTGCAGCCTCACCTCACCATATTCTGCAGCAATTTGCTGCAGGAACAGCATGAGTGCAGAGGCAGGATGATCCACGCTGCTGCACGGCCGGACACCTTCAAGTAGAACTTGGTTTCTCAAGTGTAACTTAGAGGATCTCAGCTGAGGTTCAGAGCAAAGCTGATTGCTTCAGCCAAGCCCTTAATTTGCAGCAATACCTGAACACCTGTTCAGTGACACAAGTGTATCTTAGTTTGGGTTAAAATCCTAATGCATTGCAGCTGAAGCACTGGGCTTCTGCCTGCAGTATTAGTTTGCCTTTGGTTGTGTTGGCTGTAATCTTGCAATTACCAGATCAACACATCACAAATTTTATACTGTATCATGTACAACCTGAAAGGAGAGCTTCCGTGCTTTTAAGCACTGCAGTTTAACTTATTAAAAGTTTCCTCTGACATCTGTCTGAAGCTTTATGTATTCACATTAGAAGAGCAAAAGACAAAGACAGCTCAACTCTGCGGTAGTAACAGCAGATCTGCTTTGATATATTTCCCTTCATTTAATAATTCACCTATTTCAAAGATTTTCTCAGGGTTTACAATACAAAAGTAAATCTTCATGCAAAAATAACACAGACTTTCACATCAGCAGTAGTATTCCACAAAATGGAACGAAACCAGAACCTAGCTCATCTCCTGTCCTGGAGGGCTTGTTCAACAGAAGGCTTTCAAAGAAAGCCTGCATTAGGCTTGCTGCAGGAAGAGGGTCTGTGCTCTGCTGGAACAGGAGGGTAACCAAGTTTCAAGACTGACAGCACTGCACTGCAAAACCTGCAGTTTATTGGCACACGTACCCACATTAATTTTAAAAGTCACACTAACATTAACTGATAAATCTAGAAATTTGATGAAACAAGTGCACCAATCTGTAACACAGTAGTCATTGTACTAAAGTGTAGAGTTGAGAGAACTATATTAAACTCTCTCAAGTTCTTTAAGCTACAATATAAAGGAATATTTCCATAAGATACTTAACATTATAAGGAATTTTTCTGCTCTCAGTTCTAATGACATGGCTGAGCATGGGTGTACAGAACTTGTACATGGAAAGACAGTGGAACACCTGTCAAGCGTACTGCACTTCTGGATGGTCCCCAAACTTCATGAGCAAAGTACTATGATTAATTTCCTAGACAATTTTTGCTAATTCTGATATTTAAAGATTTTATTGCAGGTTTTTTGAAGTCATTCTCTCTCGGTATAACTAAACAACTCTACTTTATTCTCCTCCTCAAGCTATCTTGTCCTTTAAATTTTCACTTTTCCTCTTACAGTTTCATGGACTCCAGTTCCAGAGAACTCTTCTAATAGTATTTTCAAAAAGCAGGAAATAAACTCTGTATTAATAAGAAAGACACAGACAGGTAAATGTGAGATGCAGTAAAGAGTACGAAAAGCAATAGCTAAAACCAGCCAGATGAAAAGACATCAAGAAAATTTTAAGCTGAAGTTAGTAGGGGGAGTAAAGAGAATAGAGAACAGGAATCTAGCACAGACCAGAACAAATCGCTGAAAACTTGCAGTAAAACATGATTAGAGAAAAAGCTGACATGTGAGAATGACTAAAATTTTCCTTGTTTGTTTTTATTTTCCCTACAGTTACATGAGCAATAGTGCAGTTTCACTAATGGAAAAGTCTGTAAACATGTTAATAGCTCTAGAAGTTGATCAAGATTTGCCTAGATAATAGGTTTCTATTTTTTAAATATATAACTTTTCTCCCCATTAATAAAAAAAAATTCCATAGTTGAATTGCATCAGTTCATATGTTGTCTTCTGACTGAATTCCTGTAAAGTGATGCCGTCCTCAAGGCTTTTTTTTTAATAGCTTTATTTTGGCAAGTCTTAAGGGAAAGTTAACAGCAGAGGTATGCAATTAAAAAAAAAAAATCATATTCTGAGTAGTTGTGATGTAGGGTAAGAAAAAAACCAGTAATATTAGGGAATTGTAATGAAAAAAATCCCAAATTACCTCATAGTAAGTAATAATTTCCTTGACTTGGAAATCAAGACAGATGTATTTAATAATAGTATTTTTCTTCTTAAATGGTATCGGCCTGCATACAAAGTGAGTCTTTTTTTTTTTTGTAAAAACAAAACAAAACAACAAACATCCCGCCCCCTTCCCCCATATAAACCCAACCAAAACAATCCACAGCGCTTTTCAGTCTATTACAGCTTTTATGTCAGTGTTATGACACGGTATCAGCTAGCCCTCATTTCAACTGTTTGAGACAAGGACAATACAAAAAGAGGCAAACCAAACTGAAAAAAGAAAGTGTATGGAGGAAGTGAAATAAAATTACTCAAAACAGAGGTATTTTTTCTCATTCTAAGACATGAAATGTTTATGATGGAGAGCTTCAAAAGCACAAGCATATGATATCCTGTAAATCTTAGCTACTCTTCAAAACCATCACTAGGGGTCTATAGCTGAGAAAATAGTTATGCAACAGGGAACTGCTATAGCAAGCTTAATGATGGGGGGATTAGAGTTGAAAGTGAGAGCACTAGACATTCTTTTCCAGCGACATAGTTCAAATCCCAACTGAGACAGCAGGATAAATGAGCCAGAGGGCCTCCATTCATTCTCCAGCAAACAACACACCACAAAAGATCCATACATTATGCCAGGAAAATAATCAGCAAGAATGAGAAGCCTTGGAAACAGAAATTCTTGACTTAGAGTCTGGTTGAAGGTCACTGCTCTAACACCGCACAGTTCATGTGTTTGCATTTGATACATTGATATGTAAAGGAATTTCTGAGTTGTTTATGCTCTTGCAAATTATCCAAAGATGGAGCCAAATATTAATCTTTTCAATTTCATAAGCTGGTGGAAGGGGACTAAAAGAAATGCTTCACATTATTGAAGGAGCTACTAAAATGATATAGACAAACTGTTTTGTAATTTCTGTATAAAGGAAATCGGAGTCAGATTTAAAGTTTTCAGTTTCTACACCAAAACTTCACTATAAATTAATAAGCCTACATCCAGTTTGCTTGTTAAGATCCTGTTTAATGGTTTCAGAAAAATTCCTGTTAGCTAATTAAACATGATGAACTGATGTTTACTGATTTGCTAACCCCCTCCTTGACTTCAAAACAAACCTATGCTACATTGATTTTTTTATTATTCTGTGATGCTTGACTCAAATGAGATTAGACACAGTTAAGAAAGCAGCACTAATCTGAAGACACTACTCCATCAAATAAAGTGACGGGCCTTTCATTAAGAATATACAGAAAAGACTCCAACAGTGACTAGATTATTTTCCTTTTTCTCAAAAACCTTTTTATATGACAGAAAGGGTACTTAGCCTGGCATCTAATTATAATTCAAATTATATAATCCACTGCAAAGGATTAGGCAATCCTTGCACAATTTGGAAGTGCCATTACTGCGGGAACCAATAATGCACTGAGACGTGTAACTTCAATGCAACAAATCAGAGATGTGAGTGTCCAAACACTGGCACTGGGGATTGCAATCAGCTGCTGGGACACATAGAAAAAGTTATGGACATGAAATTAATGGTTGTTTTCAAGAAGTTTAGACTTTGCCGTTTACTGTTGGAACTCAGTTTATTCCTGCGTGTGACCAAAGAGGAAGCCACAAAGAAGCATTTGCTCTTTTACAAACACTTAACTGAATGCACACTGCAGACATCCACTAATCTGGTCCACCATTACAATGACTGTAAACTGCTGAATGATTTTCCTGGACTCCAATCTGACAAATACTGTCTGAGAGTATTCTTTAGCCAGATATATGTATCTTTCTTTAGCTGGTTGATGAACTAAACCCAATTCTAGAAATACAGTGTGGTGATTCAGCAGTAGGGTCTGTAAGGCATGGCATGCTTTATGTTTTGAAAGCAAAACCCACCTAAAAATATGTAATTAAGAGTATCTTATAATTTTGCTATCCAATTAACAAAGGCACAGCGTCTCATTTCTTGAAATCAAACTGCCTCTCTCAATAGTACTTGCTCTTTGGTTCCTCTCGTGCTGCAGCACACTGACAACAAGACTTTGAGGAAATGAGCTTGAAGAGTAGGACACATGTGGATCCTAAAAGCTTCAGCCCAGACAAAAACATCACTAAATAAGGGAATGGTTAAATTAATTGCACCATGAGGGTCTTGCCCATGAATGATTAATGCATTTCAAAGTTCTTACTATCTTCTTCCTTTGCTGCTAGCATGGCACATAGAAATAGAAACCAGTCTCTGACCCCTGCACATAGAACTAAAGCCAGCACAAGCAAGACAAGAACGTGACATAAATTACATAAATTGCTGTTGTAGCTAAGTTTATTTGCATACTGAAAAATCTTTCTTTGATAGTCCCAGCTGCTAGTGAGAAGAATGCGTTGGTGTCATTTTAAGAACACCTAGAAAGAAAGGTATTCTGATATTACAGTATCACAGAGGTGAATATGCAAACAAGAAAAGGCTGGGAGAGATAAAAAGAACCATGTTTAGAAGAAGTATATTATGTATATAACACTATTACACTAGCATTTCGGCACCCTCTTGTGTTGACTGGTGCTCAGAGTTAAAATTCAGAGAAAAAATCCACTCTAACGTTAGTAACATTACTAACTGTGAAGACAATCCTGATGTACATAAACAAAGAATCTTATTATTCTAAAGCACAAAATTGGTCTTTTAAAACCAAGAAGTATGCAGAAGCATTAGAACCCAATCCATTTAATTCAACAGCAAGAAACTTCTGTCTGAATGTCTAGAAAACCCTTGTGGTTTTGATAATTTGGTGGAAGAGTTACTTCTTAAATATCTCTGTAAATCATTTATCCTTAAAAGGTTCTTTGTTTTCAGTTATGTATTATCCTAAAATTAGTTTTTACTACTGTAATATTAAAATGAAAACCTCCTTTTACTATAGCTCACTGTATCATCCCTCACAAAGAAGTTGGTGCTTGTGCCATGACTGCAACATTTTTCCAAGAGCCGAAACAAGTATAGTCATGTGAAATGAGCTCTGAGCAGCGCTGCTGTGAAGGAGGGAAGCAGACATTACACCGACTGGGTATTGCCGCTGCTGTTTTCCTAAGCCTTTTCTGCCATCCTCCAACAGTATCACATCAGACATTTACATGCAAACTTGTCCATGCAGCACGTTTCAAACCTTTTCACTCCCTGTTTCTCTCTCTCTCAGCAATGATTGCATCTTTTTATTTAATAGTAAAGCTGACATAAACCATCAATTACAAAACAAAAATGTATCTAATATATTCCTGTATTTTTCCTCAGGATTCTCCCTTATTTTTTCAAAGTCAACTGAAAAGGTATGTTAAAATCAGATTAATTTTATCTTCCAAATAATTTAAATTGATAAATTCATATCTCTGAAAAAATAAAATTGCCCCAAACATAATGCAACACGAGAAGAAAGTTTCCTTGTATTACTTAACTTGCAAATAGACACATACAATTTTTATCAAAAATATAGACCATGTAAAATCTTATAAACACTTTTCTCTCAAAGTATTACAATATTAAAAAAATGTTTTAATCTAATTCTCTTTGGATTTGACAATACCCCTCGCTATTATATATTCAGAGTTATTTTAATTCAGAATTTTAAAAATCACTACTAGCATACTGAGCAATAGCTTCCACAATTAAGATCCAAGATTAAAATCTTTCCAGATTTTAAACCCACAAAAAGTTGGTTTGGAAACATCTGCTAACACACGTAATTATTTGTTACTAACCACCAAGCACTGTTTCTAACAGTAACACTGTACAGATTAATAAACAGATGTACAACAGTTCTTACCATAGCAGGAGGCCGTCATGGTCTACTGTGTGCTCTTAAAATGCAAAAGCTTCTTGACAAAAGACACACCTTGAGAAGTCCCGTGACCAATCAGCAGTCAGACCTGCCCAGGAGACAGCAGCTGATGAATCACAGTGATGATAACTGAGCTGTGAGGTTGGATTTTTCCCCCTATATCAAGGAGAAGTTGAATACTGTGTTAAGTAAACTTCTTCACACTTTAATTTTAATTATTATTTTTACTTTTCTGCTAGGTGAAAAATGTGCCATCTATTTGCTAATGAAATACATTATGAAATACAGAAATTCCTACTTTCAGCTGAGAGTTTTGCAGGCTACTTCTTAAAAATATTTCTTACTAAAAAAATTATTTTTGAAAAGTTTACATATAAACTGGAAGAAAGAAGAAAATCCAAACATCACCCCCTCCAAAATAATTAATTTATGTCAATGTAAAACTATGCACAAGCTCAAAACACCTTCCACCAGTCCAGAGTTCAACAGACTAACAGGGAGAGGTAAATTTATCTATTCCAGGCATCTTATTAGTTTTTATTATTATTATTATTATTATTATTATTATTATTATTATTATTATTATTATTATTATTATTATTATTATTATTGACGATGATGATGATGATGATGTTATGGAAGTTACTTAAAAGTTCCAGTTAGGATCACTCCCTGAAAACATGGATGCTCTCAAAACCTGGATGTATAACTGCATCACTTTGCTGCACTTTATCCAAGGGGTTTTTCCTCACAGGTGTGCTGATGCTGGGCAGAAGATCCCTTTATCCCACTGAGGAACCAGCGATGGCCATAAGAGGCCCAGGTCAGTGCTGTGCTGATGCAGAGCGTGGCGGTCAGGCCCGTGCTGTGCAGCACATCCCCATGGCTGCAGGACACAGCCAGCTGGAGGAGAGGAGCCTACAGGTAGCTCTCACTCCACACCACTCATAACACTGACTGTGTGTCCTCGTCTTTATCTAAAAGTGCAACAAACAGTTCTTAAGTGAGCTGGCTTTCTGTTTGACAGTAGACATGAGAAATAGAATTGTTTTAAGAAAATCCTGTAAGAGCTCAAAAGACCCAAATGTCAGATGCCCTTTCCCTGGATAGGATCTGCCCAGTGTGCTGAGCTCTGATTTGAGAGCTGTTCAATACTACACAACTCAGCATCTGGAAGGAAATAAAACTACCTACACCATCCTTTTCTTTTACAGTGTTAGCCACAACAAATGGTATTTTAAGCAATACTTTATAGTCTGTCTTCCTTACTGGGACCATTACAAACCAGTATCTCTTGATGCAAACCAACAGGTCACTAAACTGCTTTTAGATATAATCCAAAGGAAGAGAGGTATCACATCAGGAGTATTAAAATCCATGAGCTGAAAACTAACAATTCTACCACTTACGTAAGTATATTAAAGTTAAATTATATATGGCCTATATATGGCTTGCATGTGTAAATTCCCACGTGGGATGTATGTCACACAAGCTTTGCCAGCACAGAGACAGCAAAACAATCTGAATTTCTCATTTTATTAAGAAGGAAATTAATACAGCTTGGGGACTGATTTAATAATATTCTACCATGGATTAGCTGCACACTCACTCTAAACCCATTCTGCACTGCATGAGTGAAGACCCTGAAAAAACAATCTCTACCCAAAGCCATCCCCTTACCAAAGTTTTATTAGCACCATCAACATTACTCTCATTCTCCATAGTCCAGGTCTTTATGTCTCCCCTTTGCCCCTTCTTTTTTCCACTTACACTCTCAGATTTTCTAAGGATTCTAAAGTAACTTCTCTACCAGATTCCATTATTCCATTTCAAGTCAGTGTGAAAGTTACTTGTCCAGCCTGCCTAAAGATACAATTTCTCACACTTTCACCAAATGCTATTGCACTCTTTCTCATTTTTATAAGTAACATAAAACATACAACTAATCTCTAGTAGATAACTGCTTTGCTGTCAAACAAGATGCAAATCTTTCAGTCAAAAAGCACAAGGCCCCTATGTAACTAATACCAATTACATGGCAATTAATACCAAATACAAAATGTGCTCCCTTGCAAACTCTACCTGTGAATAGGACTAGTCCTTGAAGGTAAATTAAGAAGCCATATTCCCCTTTTTGGACACACAAAGAAATATCTTGTCATCACAGCACCAACAAAAGCAGGTGATAATTTTGTAGCAAGTTTATGGAATAAAGGCCACTTGTATTGAAACCTGATTGAAATGTCCCTGACCCTCTGTCTGAGTGTAAATGCCTACCCTAATCTCTGTAATTTTGGATGGGAGCTGTGATGGCGGTTTTTTTGGCTCTTTGATATTATTTTCCTAGATTCCAAACCCTAGTAACTGCAAACTCAGATATTTAAAAAATTAACTACGGTCATATATTGCAATAAAAACAACAACAACAACAACATTATCTCCATGGAGGTTGCAGCAAAAAATAAGGGGTCTTGTTATCAATGATTCCTATGATTTCCAGATATCACTGACTGTGGAAGCTGCTTGTTTCATGTTGCTGCAGAAATGACTGGTACTTATTACTAATTTGAATAAACCAACATACACGTCTATAAAAATATATCACAATTCTGAACACAGGAAATTAATTTTTTGTGTTGTTAAGTCAATGCTTACTGCCTGCCAGCAGTTTGGAAATAAAAGTAAACGCCCTATAAGAACAAAGGACATTCTTTTACTTCAATGCTAGAATTGAAGAAAATTCACTGCTGATTTCGAGTGGCAGAGCTAACTCTGCACATTCATCACAAAGAAGCCTTTGTGTCTGCTCTGTCTGCACAGAAGACCCTTTGATGTGCAGCTTTTTGTTTCTTCATACTGTAACTTCTGCTGGGTGATAAGTTGCATTAACTTCAATGATTGGTTTTATGAGACAAAAATTGGAAGGAAGAATATGGAGCAAAGACTATGCAAGGATTAGCTATAAAAATCACTTGCTAGTACAAAGTGCTTCCACTATGGCTGTTAAAACAGAGAAAAAGTTGTACTGATAGATTACAAAAGTGCAGAATCTGAGTTTGGTGTTCTGCTTTTGAGCTAAGTGCGAGATTGCAACATGGCATTCACTTACACAATATTTAAATTACTTCCAAAACAAATTTACTGTGTTTGCAGATACAAAGCATATTTTTTTTTTTACATTTGTCAGTCTTGAAGCACTGATCAAACTAATATTTTATATTAGAGTATACCAGTATAAGATGCAGCTGCCTATTTACATAGTCATTTCAACAAAGGTTCTCAAGAGCAAATTTTAATGTACTTGGTGTATGAACTTCGCTGTTTTCACTTTCCTTACATACATCTATTATCTTCAACATATGGTAAATTAAGTCTTCCAGCTGTAATACAAATTAGCCAGACTTTAACTTGGCCAGTACAAGATGGTAAATCTGGGTCAAATAATGAGCATAATCTATTGCAACTAACAACAGATTTGGCAGATCTACAGTTCCAAAAATAGTAGTATAACTGCATTACATAATCATATTAATTATACAGTTTTATGGATGGAAAATAAGAAAAAGAAGATTGGAGTAGGACTCCAGATAGTGAAGTCACAGCTGACCTGGCTCTGCTAGGGACTGGCAGACATATTTGACCAAGTCGCTTAACCGTGAGTCAGTCTACCTACAACTGGAATTCTGCAATCTATCTTGTTTTATAAAACCAGCTGATAAAATCAAATTGAATTTTAAAAGGTTAGAAATTACTAAGAAAGTAATAACTAAAGTATACATTTCAGGTAATTGCTCTGCTATTTCTAATGACAGCTTAGTTTTCCAACTGTGCACAAACATCAAATTCCTTGGTTTTTTCCATGCTGCAAGCATCTATGTACCGGCACTTAGGATAGGCCCCCAGCTCCGCTGCTTTCACAGAGGAAGAGTGAGATCCTCCCCTATCTTAAGGACACCTCTTCACTGACCCTGCATCATCACTTCTCTTTAGATTACAATAACCCTTCCTCGGGATGTCTTCTTTCCCATCCAAACCTCTTCTGTTCACTGAAAGGACCTGGGCCTTTGTAACCTTCACCCTTCAGCCCCACAGCTTCACTGTCCCTCCTAACACATCCTTGGTGCCCACGCAGATGCTCAGCAAGGAGCAAAAGTCTAAAGACCAGACAAGCCTCGACAGTCTCTCTGCAGTATCCTGGATCCTGGCACTCAGCAAACATCCCAAAACATCACACCAGGGTAGCAGATGAATCTTTCCATTCCCTACAGATGGGAATCTCCAGTACCTATCAGCTGTCTTTTACTCTTCTTGTTGATGTTTGGCTGATGTTCAGCTGGCTGTGATGCCTCTCCCCAGTGGTCCTTGTTCATCCTCATCTTTTCCCAGGGCACCACATCTGTTCTGTGATTGCACTTCTGCAGGCAGAGAGGAACCCTTCTCTTCTTTTGCCAAAAGTAACGATGCTCTCCATTTGATTTCTGTTGATCTCTTCTTTTTTCCTGATGGTACAAAGGTTGCTGACCTCCTGCCACAGCTCCTTTTCCTCATTTAGCTCCTTAGCTCCTGTTCATCTCTGATCTACATGCTAGTAGCAATTATATCAGAAAAAAGCCCTGAGGTCTTCTCTTACTATAAAAATAATTTCCGATTTCTACCTGCGTATAAGAGAATGCTCATTTTCACAAGAAGTAACTAATGTTTTTGTAACTTGTGAAATTGGAAGAGATTTGTTTCCCTTTTAGCAGATAGCATGCAGGGATACAAGAGGCCTAAGACAGCAGTGATGTCCTGTTAGTGACATCTTTTTGTTCAAAAGAGACAGAGAATCCACAGGTAACTCCTTTGTAGTACAGGTGCTTGATGACCTTCCCTGTCCACTGTGTGTGTGAACCAAGAGCTGCTGAGCATCTTCTCTGCACAACTGTGCCTATGCAGGGTCTGGTACTCAGTCACACTTCCTTCACACGTGGAGTAAAAGAATAGGAGTAAAAGAGTGAGAAAGGTGTGGAATGTGCTCAAACAATTAAAAGGCTGTGGATACTCACTGAAGAGCTGTCAATTCCATAGAAATATTATGGAGCTAAAATCCTGCAGAACACTGAGCTGGATATCGCCCTCACCTTACCTACAAGAAAATGTGAATGGCTTGCCTTGCCATGCTGCAGGGCCAAGACAAATCCAGGGTTAGAATCTGGGAATCCTGCCATCCGGTCCATTACCTCATATTGCACAACGACCTTAGCTACAAAAATCAATAAATTCTGATCCACTTCCATTAAGTGAATATTGAAGTAGATAAAGCAAATTTACAATTAAACCTTTAAAATACAATCCACATTTACTGGTTTGAAAATCCACAGAGGGATAATTCTGCTGAAAATTGCCAGTACAGTAAAATCAACATACATTTGAAACAGATTTAGTAAAAACCTGTTGGAGGAAGGAGAAGAGTGTATTTATAATTCAGGGGTAGATTCTCAGCCTGTGCAATACTTTTAATTACAAGAGTGACAAAAGGACACTATTTTAAAATAGAATTGTTTCTGTGATTACATCAGTCAGTATTAGATGGAATACTGAGTCAGTCACATGTATTCATAACTGAGTAAAAAGCAAAATTTAATCACGAATGAAAGCTTCTCATCCCTTTAGAAAATGCCTGGCAAGATGCTTCCAGAAATGGCACTGACTACACACATCCAACCTTAGGGACACATCTAGTACCAGTGATGATCCAAGCAGTGATAGGACACTGTGACCCCACAATAACTTTTAGGTTTCAGGAAAAATAGTCCAGACAGTACTAATACCACACTGTGAGAAATTTAAAAAGAGCAGTGAACCCCATGATACTAACATCTCTCATCAAAGAGGCAAGAGTCTGTAGCCATTTATCTTCTATCACTAATCAGAAAAGGTATCATTCAATACAGAGTAAAAGCTTTTTTCCTCTGAAAGAAAGGTAATGACAACACCTAAGGCCTGGATTTATTAACCAGGGACATCTTCAAAAGAAAAGCTGGCAAAAATTACCAGTTTTCTCTGTTAACATGAGCATCATGCCAGCTCTGTCCATTACAGAAAGCGAAGCACTCCAGGCCAAATGATATTCTTACTAACATTGATACAGCCTTGAAAAAACTCGCCTGCTTGGTTTTGTTAGTTCAGATTCAGAATGACTCAAATGAAAGCAGAAGTTAACTCAGTGTTTTCATACACAAAACATTCCTGCACTGAACCAGATGACTGCACTGCACCACTGCTTAAACACTACCCATCGTTCCCAGAGCACATGGGCAAGGACAGAAATTTAAACAGTGCAGGAGAAGGTAAGGGGGGTTTCATTGTTTCAGGTTCATTACCTTTTAATTGTACATTCAAATTCTGTTTTTAACCTGCATACTTGATGATGAGCAAAATCAATATATTAATAATCTCAAAGTACTGTACATTAGTATGTACGCTAGAGAAACATTCCTACTCCTCTCAATTATTTTGGAGGTCCTGAGCCCAAATCTGTATACTTGCTGTTGTGATGCCATGATGGTTTTCTGCTTTTCTTTTATACCCCCATTTATACACTCTTTTATATAGCTTTATATATTCCTTGTGCCTTTAGCTTACATAGTTATAATTCTTTAAGTTCGATAGTTAAGTAACTCCCCTTAGACCTAGTATTTTGTTAAGTTTAGAGACTAAACATTCTAAAAGCCCAAGAAGCCCAGGGTCCTCTCCAGAACACATTCTGTAAACAAAGATAGGCCCATCCAGGGGGAGGGTCCCTTGGGTGGGGGATCTCACCCGAGTCCCTCATTGGGGAGCCTTTGATAGATATGCTAATTTTTGCAAGACATATAATTGTATCCTCATCACATCGTCGGAGGCCATTTTTTCCTCGGTGGGGACATCGGGGTGGATTTTGATGTGCCTTTCATCCCACCTAAGGACCCTTAAATAAATACCAAGGTAAAACCCCTTTTTCCCCTCTTAACTGTGTGCAGCTCTCTTAATTTTAAGACCAGGATAAGGGATCAGTTGGGTTTCTATTGAAAAACATGCTATGCTGCAGAGGCAGCACAAATCAGTGTCTCAAGATAACTCGGACAATACGACTGCTTTGTTCTTACAAAATGAAGAACCAAGTAACGGAGCTGAGGAAGCAACTGAGTAGGCAGGGAACAGGAGAACTCTGTCACCCAGGAGCATTTAGTGACCCTGTTCACAGGAGAAGGGAAACTTAGTGAAAAGGAGCTGAGTCATCTGTGAAAGTTATGTTACCTTTTGCCATTCACTTTTGAGAGATGTGAAGTGACAAGCAAAATACATAATAATAAGGAATTTCCAGAGGAAGTTTAATCTCAAATTTTTAAAGTTACCTTGCAGGTGACTGGCTTGCATCACACCACATGGAATAAGAATGCATCTGCTGTCCAGATTTTACAGAAAGGAAGAAGCATCAGACTGCCCACAGTCACCCAGCACAGTAGTTTCACAGCTGGAATAAAAATCCAGATGTTCAGGATTAAATCACTAGGCCACGGATATACTTTTTCTCCTGAACTGCACAAGAAGAGCTGGGTTACACTGTCACCTGCAAAGTGGCAAAGGAACAACTTGACTGTAAATATTCAGTGGCTTACTGTTAATTTAAAAAAATAAAAGCCCCAATGGTTACACCTAGATTTCAAAACGTAAGACAAGAACAAAATTTTGCACTGTCAACTTTGATAACTATTACCTCAAGGATGTAGTCTTTAAGACTGTTTTGGCACTTAGGTAAACTAAGGTGTATTCCCCATAAATCTGAAGATTAACTTGAGACAAAAACTTCTTATCACTTCGCTCAGAAAATTATAAATAACATAAAAAGAGGCTAAATAATATTTGATAATACCAAAGAGACCTTTTCTACAAATATCCTAAGATGAATAAGAACAAATGCTCACAGAAAAATAAGGTGAATGAAAACATGTATAGGATTTTTTTAAAAAAAAGGAAAGAAAAAAAAAAGAAAAGAAAAAGAAGAAACAAAAAAGAGTGGAACCACACAAAATGGAAATGGAGAACTGCAGCACAAACAGAAATCCTAACACAAGGAGGCCAAAGATCAAGAGTAGGTGTAGTTAAAAAAAATTCATTCAAAATGCATTACAGAGGAGTTCTTAGCACAGAATACAACTTGAGGAAAGTAGGCAAAAGGACACTGAAAACAGCTGCATGAGAAACTTTGAGAAATGAGAAACTTGAGCTTATAACCAAACCTGAAATGTTAATAAAAAGCCTAGCAACATCTTTTCAGAAGACATACAATATAGACAGCCTCTCCTTTGGCAGCAGAAATGCACAAAAGATTATGCTTCTGAAATAGAGAGGAATAAAAAATGAGGGAAATGCAGAACTATACTGCACCACTGAAAAGATGTTCCTAGCTAATTCTTACTATGTTAAGCTATAGAACATGAACAAATTTCAAAGCAGAGGAGACCCACCAAGGAAGAAAGAAATAACTCTACTAAGCAAAGTCACAGTGGGAAAAAAAGCATAAAATTTTGAAAATATATTTTAAAAATAATTATTTTTAAGAAAAACAAAACAGGGGGCTTTTTAAGAATAGCATTTTAAAATATAGTGAAAGGCATCACTTTGGATATTTTTGAAGGGTGTTTGACACAAATCTTACGCACTTCTGAAAAAAAAAAAGAAAAAAACAGATCAAATTAACAACAGAAAACATTGAAATTGTCTTGAAACAGACTCCCATCTCTCTGTAAGTCGGATGTACTCCACTTTCAGCAGGAGGCACTAGCTGGGACTTCTCCAAATGTCCTGTTACAGTGCTCTGAGAGACGCCATATGACTGCTTAGGTTTGGCACTATTAGGGAGCACTCTTAAAGTAAATGGCTTTGTAGCACCTGATCTGTTAATAGAACTACACAGAATTAACATTACAATCCCTGCAGAGATGATTTGGCATAATTGATCATGTCTCCCCAACTCCTCAAAGGCACTGCCCTTGGGAATTTCTCCTGCCTACCCAAACATACTCGAGAGGACAGAACATGCATTAGTCCAACAACAACCATAAATAAGAGAATTGGAAGAGGTTCTTAACAGCTTCCTGCTGGCAGCCTGACAAACAAATTCTCCAGTACCCTGAGAGTCACATGGCAATTACAGCCTTCACTGAGGAAAAGGCAGAGATGCAGAAGCATCTACCATGTGAAGCATTTATCTTCATGTTAACAAATAGATGAAAAAAATTTAATCAAATTGTAAATTATCAAAAGAAACCCTCCCTGAAAGAGTTCTTTCTAGTATCCTCAGACCTTGTGCATCCCAGCATTCTTACCTGACAGTTTGAAGAGTGCTTTCTCTAGCTGCACTACACAAGTGACTCATTAGAGCAATAGGATTGTAATAATCCCCCCTGAAATCTACAGATTTTGTAAGGGTCCTATTTAGGTAATCTATGCATGACAGCTTTCTTTGACCTCTTGCTTTCAACAAGTGTATTAATTACACTTGTTCTTAGAGAAAGGTGATGGTACTCCCAACAATCATCTGTGGTAGCCCTGCAAATTTGGAAATTGCCATTTTAATAAATTTTTAAACTCAAATCTTAATAAAAGTAATTGGATACACAGAACATAGCACTACAGTACATTAACTGAGGTTAATGTTGAAACCCACATTGTAGAAAGTCTCTCAAAGATCACTTCAAATTTCATAAATAATGTCTAGATTTTTTTTAATCAATAGAAGACTGCTATATGATGATGATATTTTTGGCCTGCCATTGATGCACTTCCTGTCTTGTATCAAGGGATTCCTACCTCAGTTTCTCCTCCTATTAAAAATTAGCAAAAAGGCACCTCGTTGAACTCAGCAAAACTTCTCTGAGTGCCAATAACTAAAACCAGCACAACTCTATTCCAAGTAACTTTCTTCTTGAAAAAGAACATAAAGTTGAAGAGGAGCTAAAATGAAAGCCAGCTTGCAACAGAAGTGGACTTCAGACATTCCCAGAAGAGGGAAAGTCCAAAGGACTGATCCAAAGGTTAATCAGATCCGTCGTTTTTGCCTACGACCACATTTTGCAAGTTCGTGACCCGTGAGCTGCCCTGTTTCTCATGCAGTAGCTCCATCTGCTGTCCAAACGCAAAGGCGGACTTTGCATCAGGACTACATTTACAGAATAAAAAAGCAAAATGACTTGAATATTTTGAAACATTTCTGGAAAAATTCCAAACGTTTCCCTAGTCAGTCCTCCTGCATGAATGGAACTAGCCTTTATTTACCTTTATAAACCAACTAACCAAAATGAAAACATGAGAGGAAGTAATAATCATATGAGTGTCACAATTCTTCACTCTTACAGTCTCAGAACCAGTGACAGAAAAGAATGATTCTTCTCTGGACCTTCACCATCTGCAGCCACTTAGTGCCGTGCTGTCCAAAGGTGCCACACTACCACATCACACCAACACTCGCTGCACCCCGCAATAGATGTGCCCAGGTGTCCACAAACTACAAGGTATTTACAGTGGTTCTTAGTTACTTACAAGTGGTTTGTTTGAATTGCACAAACATAAGTTTAAGCTCATTATTCTGAAGACCAACTCAGTTCTTAAAAACAAGATTTCTGTTTCTTTTATGCAGTATAGGGCTTTGAGGACTCAAACTTTCCAGAATTTGCATTCCTTTACCAGCACTGTGAAGAGATCTGCCCGTAACAGAACAATTGTGGCAAGACCCAGAGCTTGCAAATTCGACCAGACCCGCTCTGAATCTTGTGCTTAGTGTAGCTTAGTGATTCTTGGTTTGTTTACAATTGTTCTGGCTCAACAACAGTCTGTTAGTGTGGGGGATGTACCTTCAATTTGGTACTCGCTGTAACTACTGAACCCTTCCAGCAACCTCCTTTTCTGGGCAGCACTGCAGGGCTATTCAGTCATCAGCCAGCTCAAGAGCTCTGGCTCACTGCTGGCCACAGGCACACCAGCTGGCTTCCCGGCAATGACAGGACACACTGCCGGAGGGCCTGAGTCACCTCGGTTATTCATTACGCTCCGTATCTCAGCCCCGGATGCAATGCCTCGGGCATTGTGTACCCGAGTCAGTTTATTTTACGTCGGTATGATTAGCTTCCTGGTTCCTCAGATTTTAGGGTGTGCTTATTTACATGTATTTCTCCACTCTTACGGATACCTGCACTTTTAAATTACGATAATGTGCAACACGAGATTCTCACAAAGTTTTACTGCCCAGGCCTCACGGCCCAGAGCCGGTGCCGCCAGCCCTGCTGCCCCTCGCCGAGAAGGCCACAGGCTCCGCTTGCAATATACTGGTAGGAAGGTTAAAGAAAGAATAACCTCATACACTTGGCTCTTGGGGTTTCTAATATGCCTACTCATGATTAAAAAAAATAGTATCGCGGACTTCTTTCAGACTATAATTACAGCTTTTATGGAAAAATCTTCTCTTTCTGGATCTACGGGGAGGGGCGGTGCTACTGAGAATTTACAGACGTTTGGAGGAAGAGTTCCTCGATACAAGGCAATTGTGGATTATAATTACGTTCCCTCAAACATAAGGATCAATACTGAAAACCCTAGAGAGGGATGACAACAAATACTTTATACTGATCACTGATGAAGTCCGTCTTCCGGTCTTCACTGCACAGGAAGCAGTGCGCCCCACCCGGGCCGTGGGCAGCGCTCAGGCAGCACGCAGGGGCTGCCGTGAGACTCGTTTACGAGTTTACGCAGCAGCGTGTACGAGTAAGCCTATTCATACCGGTTAAGAAAAACAAAATTGGAAAAAAAGAGAAAAAAAGCCGAAGCATTCGGGACTAACGCGTGACGGCACGCGCACCCTCTATGGGCAGTGTGGGGAGACTCCAACAGGTGGCTCCGTGGCGCAATGGATAGCGCATTGGACTTCTAGAGGGTTGAAGGGATTCAAAGGTTCCGGGTTCGAGTCCCGGCGGAGTCGTGTCTTCTCTTTTTTTTTTTTTTCAATTTCCCCCGCCCCCTACGCCTCTTGGGCGGAAATGTCTGCCCCGCGCTCTCCCGTCTCTTACCTCACCGCCGCAGGTATCCGGTCCGCCGGCCTGGCGCTTCTCCCGTCAGCGAGGCTCTCCGTGCCCGCCTCTCCCCGTGCCTGGCGGCCTGGGGAGGGCTGGAAGCGGGCGGCGACGGCGGCACCAGCCGCCATCGACCGAACCTTCCGTGTCCGCTCGGCCCGGCGACACGAAGCTTACTCACCGCCAGCGAGAAGGCGCAGCAGGAGAAGGGCTCTGCTCCGTCTCCTCCCGGCCCCGCCGCCGCCCTCAGGCAGCAGGAGAAGGGCTCTGCTCCGTCTCCTCCCGGGCCCGCCGCCGCCCTCAGGCAGCAGGAGAAGGGCTCTGCTCCGTCTCCTCCCGGGCCCGCCGCCGCCCTCAGGCAGCGGGAGAAGGGCTCTGCTCCTGCTCCCCCGGCCCGAGCTCCGCCAGAGCGGTCAGAACCGACACCCAGCCCACTGGGGCCGCTACGCTTCCAGGACAGTGTGCGGAAAGTAATTTTACTTGAAAAATCGAGACTCTTGTCTTTCCTGAAGGCACTTCAGTTACAATGGGTCACTGTGATACAGTTCTCGTTACTTTCAAGCAACGAAACGAGCCCTCAAAACGCAGCCAACAAAACAAAGGAATTAACACCATCTTTTCTGACTTACACATACCTACAGATAGAAGATGAAGAGCCCTTTTAATTACAGCAATTAAATTAGGTGGTAAAACAGAACAGCAGCAGCAATAAACAAACCACCTTGATTTTGCTCCAAATGGAATAAATTAATCTGATGCATTATTCCTGAATTATTAAATTTGTGGGGTTTTCTTGATAAATTATTTTTAATCCTGCAGGTGTAACTTTCCAACTGCAATAATGCTTATTTAAAAGCAATAAAAGAAAATCTGAAAATGAAACACACCATCAGGCACATTAACCATCAGAGTCAGTAAAGGCAGAATTCAAAATTAACACAAACATTTCTGACAGCCATTAAAAGAAAATACTACTTGAAACTGATAGGCAAAACTTCAGTTTTTGTGTTTTCAGAGAAATCTGATAAGCACAGGCAATCACATGGTGCACTTGGGTTTTACTCTCTCCAGCACCTTACACTTCACGTCAATTTCAAAGCCGCCCTGTCTGTGCTTTAATGAACACTGTTGTTAAGGCAAGGCGCTCAGTCCAGTGCCACACCCAACAGAGGCTGAGGCACGAGCTCAGGCCAAGGTGACTGGCAAAGCCGGCCAACACAAGCTGCAAGCACCACCCTGCAGCCCTGGGAACGCCCCCAGCACATCTCACCCCGGCTGCACGGAACGTGGGCACTTGCTGGGCACAGTGTGGGACAAAACAGAAGGGATTAGAAAAATGAAAGGAAGGGAAAGGATATAGAACACAAACCAAATCCCCTTCTAGCTATGCTGCACATGAAGTAACTTCTGTAGCTATTGAGCAGCCTGAGTAACAGGCACAGAGTGTTTTGCTTGCTGTGTAACACCACAGTTTGCATTTCTCTTTTAAGGTCTTTCAGAGTCACAGCCTGCTTTTCCAAAGTTGCACTTGAATACCCCCAGGATGCAACAGAATGACAAGTACTGTGGTGCCTTGTTTTCTTCTTGGTGTTCAGGATTAATTTTTTATGTGCTTCCATGTCTCAGCCGGAGAACAAGACACCATAGTTGTTTTTATTGGCTTTTTTATCATTTACAAGGAATTGAGATATTAGCATAAATGTGGCAGCATTAGAATAGCCTGTGCATATTAACTGAGACCTGGAGACAGGTGGTTTGCTTGTACTTGTTTAATACTTCCCAATGAATTCACTTTACTTTGACACTATTCATCTCCAGGCAGTGAAGAGTGTTGAAGGACTCTAGATCCCTGTTTCTGGTAGTAAAACATTATGGTCAACTTTGGAATGATAAAAAACACCCTAAACAGATCCAAAGAAAATTTCTTTCAAGCTTCAGTTGGTGATCAATATATACCATGATGCTCATTTCAGCACAAATAACTAATCCTTAAAAAAACTACTTCTTCTCAGTAGAAAACTTGATGGTTAAATATTAGTCAAGAACATAGTTAAGCACTTCTTGCTTAAGATCTGCAACCTTAAAAATTCAGTGTTCTTGTGGTAAGGAAACAATCAGCCACTGGTCCTCTGATAGTGACTTCTACATCCTGATCACCTAAGACAATGTAGTGCCAGTTTTATTTCTTCTATTATCCATCTTTTCTGCTACCTCGGGGCAGTAACTTAGTTACACTAACTGTAACAGCAATAAAATGACCAGGTCATTAAAAACCACCCAAACACCAGGGCAGTTCTGACAATCACAAAAGGTCGCGAATCGTCACTAAAGGGGAACTGGGCCGATGACATCTGTGGCTCTACAACAGTAGCAGAGGCCTTCCAGACTCACTCTATTTGTTCACCTTCAGAACTATTCCAGGCCAGCTAACAGACACAATCCGCACACCACACACCAGATAATGGATGCCAATGTCACGTTATTTTCAAAAATATCATTAGATGATAATCAAATGGTAAAAATTAATAAAAGCAACATATGACTGTTAAAATTTTACATATAAGTATTAGTTATTTATATTATTTATTAAATAATATGTAATTTGTATCTTCTAAATAATATATATATTCTAATATGTACACAAATATAAAAGTGTATGTGTAGGCACTGAATTCCAGGACATTCTCTGTATTATTGTGGTCAGTGTTGAAACAAATCCTTCACAATGAAACCATTTTTCAATACTTTCTATTACAGTGTTGGCCACCACCTCTGACAAGACATGGAAAAATATGTTCTGGCACACAATATGTGCCAAGATGAATTACACATATAACTTTAAAATAAATTTACTAATTAATTGATGTAAAGTCTGAAGCCTGAGAAGACCACAATCTGTGAAGCTGAATTTTGTACTCAGATTTAACAATATGCTTTCATGTAATCTTCTAACATAAATATTAATTAAAATAAAAAGTAATTTAAAAATCTAAATTAATTTAAATTTAGATATCTGATAATTTCCTTAAGCTTTCTACCAAGTTCTCATGCCAAGAATTTCCCTAAACCTCAGTTTGCACATGACCTGCAATCTTAAAAAAACCCAAACAAAACGCCACAACCAAAGCATTCTGTCATAAAGTTTTATAACAAGTAAGTTGTTCCAGCTTGGTATTTTTCTTCAATTCTTAATTGTGAAATTTCTTCTTCTTCCGATTCCTCTTCCCTGCTGCAAAAGCTGCTTTTTCACTCATGATCTCCTGATACTTCTTTTTATTATATCTGAACAAAATAGATAATTTACTTTTAAGCATGGCAAACCAAAGTTCAGGAAAAGATAACATGGACAGTACTCTATGCACATTATTTGCCAAACTGTATTTTCTCAGTTGTTTTCTGAATCAGATTCTTTGATTTTATACACTTACGCATAAGTAAAGGGAAATCAACAGTTGGATCAGTGATAAATGCAGGAAAATTTGTTTTGGAAGCAAATTCTATTGAATTTTGTCATTAATCTTGATAGGGGTGTTTTCATTGCATATGCAATCACATTTTGGACAGTTTGCTGAAACACTGCTACTGCTCATAAGGGCAAGACTCAGCAATTTTGACAACACCATGAAGAAATTAACACCCACTTTTATAGTGCCTTCTCACCACACTTAAGATAATAAACCTTACTCTACTGCGGGTTGAAAACTGAGATGAGGTGAATACTAAACCATGAGCAAGGTATACTTACTGAATGTGATTTGCTAGCTTCTCTAACACAGACTTACGTACCTGCACCAACGAGTACGACAGACACTGCACTGAGTAGTGCTGAGGCTTTTAAATGCAGCACTGAAATCTGGCAAATATCTGCACTAATGCTGAAGTGTATGATTAAAGCCCTTAATTAGCCACAACATAAATTAAGTGATCACATTTCAAATACATTAATTTAAAAAAAAGACTTTCTAATAAATGGCTAATAAATCAGTTCAAACCAGAAAGCTACTTAAGAAATAGCTATAGTAACTTGCCTTCCCAACATTATATAGTTAAATTTACAAGTCTAACAAAATTAACTCTGTAATCCCAACTCATGCACTACTTCAAAGCAAGCATGTCATTAAGTGAAAGAGAAGTGCAGATTAACATAATGTAATAACCAACACCAAAATGGACCAAGTAAATTATCTACTCCAAAAACTGTAGGTTATGCAGACATTAATTAATCCAATCATAACCTTCAAGTAAGTCTTCTAGCACAATTTTGCTTCCCATGACAGGTGGCAGACTGACGTGTTTATAAAATTAAATAATATCAACATTCACAGAATTACAGGCTGCTCTTTTCTATCAATTATGCCAAGAAAAAATTATCAGTCTTTAAGAGTGGCTGCCAACAGTGATGACCCAAGTTGGATAAAACCCTTTTATGAAAATGAAATATACGTTATCTCAGTCTAATTATCCCCTGTTCCTTAGACCTTCTAAATGGCAGTGCTGTGGAAGCACCAGAAGATTAAAAATTTTTCTTTGAAGTATAAAAAACCACCATACAAGCTGAATAAAACCAAAAAAGGCTACAGAGTTAAAAATACTCCTCTTTTACATGGGATATTATAATTACAAAACTATTTTTAAATACCTTCTGAACTCTGAATCTGCAAGCAGCTCTTCCACAATTGTTCTCTTCCTCTGTTTCTTAGGGATTCGACTATGGTAAAAGTCTATGGGAGAATCAACTACAGTTCCAACCTAGGAAACAAAACCAAAAACATTCTTACTGTGCCTGAACAGCAAGATGTTGATTATATTGCCTTTTTTTTTTTAAATTCCCAGCAACAATTGTAAAGACACCTACAGAGCAGATGAGAATGACAGCTGCCTAATAAAAGTGCAAAATACCAAAATAAGTACGTCATGTTTTGTATGCAGTCACTTTTCGTCTCCTTGCACGGTGCAGAGAGGAAGGCCTGAGCTTTAAGACTGGACAGTTTTCAATGCTTGACTGCTGTATCAACACTTTAATTCATAAATGAAATCTAGTTCCTGATTTTTAAACATTATAAACATAAGGGAAAGGAAACCTTTATGACCACCTTAAACCTCTTCCAGTTCCTCATTCTGGTGGTGCTAGATGACTGCAGAGCAGCTAATTAATACAACGGCTTCATCCTGAAATGCATCACATTTTTTCCAACCAGCATGTCAGTCAGCTCTCCTAGTTCAGGTTAGTAGTAAAGATACACAGAGTGCATGTTTCATGCAGTGAAAATAAACCCACATGGATCTAATTATGTGGAACACTTCAGTCTAAGTTTTTCTCATTTCAAAACATACAACACCCTCCACACTTCAGAGTGAAGTGGTAATATTTTGAGAAATGAAGGCATTTCCTCAAGCATGCTAACTATTCAAAGCTTCTGGAGGCCTATTTCTATAGCTTCCATCGTAACTTCTTTATTTATGCAAACCATTTCAAAGCTGAGAGCTATAAGTAACAAAAATTTCAGCTTATCACAAAGGTAGCCATCTTCCTTCAAACTGTATTAGCTAGTAAGAAAATAAAAGCCAGTTATTTTCTACACACTTGTTTAGAAAGGCCAGTACTTCAAAGAACCAGTGAAAATCTAGTCCTCTGAAGGTTCAAAATATGGATTCAGTTAAGGTATTTGTTCACTACTATGAGATCAGCCAAAACTAAAAACATCCAACAGCACATATACATATGTAATACAGAGTTAAATAGCTGCAAACTCCAGCCAAGTAATCAAAATACTTTAACAACTGAGATCTGAAATTAAATCAACATAGAAGCTACCTACAAAATAGGCATTATTAGGTATTCTTAAACAGCTGTTCAAAACTTCAGCAGTACAGTGCCACCTTCTTCTGCTTCCTTACCTGGAAGTACTTGGGCAGACCATCTCTATCATTCTTCTTATAGAAATGCTTAGGGTCCAACGAAGCTCTCATCTTCAAAACTTTAAGATCATTTTTCAGTTCACTTGTGATTTCTGGGGCTTTCATACCAAACCAGCCATCACCTGTTGTCTTCTCTCGCTCTGCCTAGGATGCAATACCAAGAACAATGAATTTGCATTCAGCAGCTAGGACTGGACAGAACAGGGAACTCTTCCCTGCAAAAGATGGATAAAGCATTTAGAATGTAAGTATGTACCTTTAAAACACGTATTTTATGACCACTTACAAAGGAGGTTATCAGCACTGCATCAATGACAGATTTGTACCAAGCATATAATCATTCACTTCCCTGTGCTGGTGACTGAAAGGATGGCTTTTCACAGGACATGTCAAAGAAGACACTAAATTGCAGTTCATCACTCCATTTCCAGCGAGGCCTGGATATGCACACAGTCCCAGCATGCAGCTTTCTACCACAGCTTGTTTTGTTATTTGAGGCATTACCAGCTCTTCACTTACCCTGCGCTGTTTCTTTAGCTGGTGAAGCGATTCCCTGTAGGGTGGGACACATTCCTTTTTTTCAAAGTCTGGAGTTATTACACTCTTCTGCAAGAGCTGTAAGAATTTTTTTGAACATTAGAGAGTCACCTCACTGATACAAATTTTACTGCTTAACTGTATTTACAGAGCCTACTGAAGGAATCATGCAGAATCTAAGCAAGCATTCTAATGCAATGCACGAGCAGTAGGGATCTTCAAAATAGAACACTGGACAACAACAGAAAGCAGCTGACTTGCTCTGGAGGAAGTGAGATGGCAAATCCTCTGGAGTAAAGAGGGCTGTCATGGATAAGCCAAAGAAAAGAATCTCAACAAAAATCACACATTCCCTTTATCTTAAAGGGTGCATTTGAAATAAAACTGCTAATTCCATACTAGGGAGATTATACTTTTATTTACTGAAATTCATTCTGGCTATGGACTAAATATCTTGTCAGCAGATCTTAAGCTTGTGTATCATTAGGCAGAACTCCAAGTATAATCAACTTTGGTTTATTTTACAAGGTAATGCTGGAATTTGCTCCGTTTTTCAGTTTCTGAGAAATTAGGTATATTTAAACTTTCACCATTAAAACCAAATGTAAAACCACACTTTGGTCAAAAAGAATGTAAGTTATCAATGAACCATAAAAGAATACTACTTTAAAATCAAACAAACCAACCTTCTTAGATTAACATCTTTGTGTTACTGTACTCACAGATAACTGAATAATTGTAAACACATTACCTGGTCCTTCTTCTTCTCCTTCAGTTTTTCAATTACACTTGATCTAGGCTTCTGGCTTTTTGCATCAAAACTGATATATAAACCTCCAAGCTTCTTGATATTCAAACCAGGGTCTATGCTACTGGAAAGACATAAACTAAAGGAGAAATAGTTAATTATTAAAACATTGTAACATGCATGCAGCTAAACTTTCTACTGTCCTCGGAGGAAAATGAACAGAAAAAAAATTTTTCTTATTCTTCCCAGTTAGGTTCAGTTCTGCAATGATTTTAAGTCTTGTTATCTAGAACGTAGTTTTGAAATGACAGGTGGGGGGTGATTCATGCCATTATATGAAGTAAGATTTTATTATTAAAAAATACCTGTGGAATCACTTCCACAAATCTTTCATATTAACTCTAATGCTGCACTCTCATTTTAGATATTATTATCTTCTGTATAATTGAATTCTTAAATTTGCTTAACATTTCCAGAAGATCTCATGACCAGCATCCTTCTATATGTGGACAAGTTTGCTAGCTGAAGAGAAAAAAACCAAACATATTGGTGGTAAAAATACTGTAGCTCTTAATGAGAAGTATGAAGAAACTAGAATTCATTGTAGGAATGTTTAAGTCTTTGTCTGTATAACCATACTAGGAACAAAGTTATTAAACTTGGATAAGAAAGTGGTTGGATGGTTGCATTCAGAGGGTTGTGGTCAATGGCTCAGAGCCCCAGTGGTTCTATGACATATTTCAGTTAGTATGTTCACATTTGCTTCATTCAGGCAGCCAAAGGAATGCAATCACAATGTACAATGGCTGTTTTGATGACAAGAATGTTTAAAAGCTATAGACTGTAATGGAGAAAGATGGTATCTGAAGAGGTACAACAGGTATTTACTGTAGCTTGAATGCTTAAGCCCTTTAACAACTTTCTATCAAACTGACCCATCTTGTATAACGCCTTCACATTGAATGCTTGGCTAAGTTTTCTTAGCTAAGACTTCTGACCTACCTGAAGATCTTTACTAGATTAAGACTTATTTATCTTAAATAAGATGCTAAATGAGCATTATGCTTTAAAGATGAAGGGATTTTAGCAGCAGCTGGACTACAAGAACTGAAGAAGTATCACTTCACCTAAATTATTCTGATTCCATGCTAGATTTCACCTGAAGTGTCATCACCCACAGCACAGCAAGAACTGACACACAAAATTATATACAACAGTTTAAAAAGTATGATTTAATCAGGCACTGTGTAAGGAATTTACTGGACCTTTTGTTATCTACATTCCAACCGGAAAAAAAAAATTAACAAAACTGTGACCTGAATAACCAATTCAGTCAGCCTGACCAGTTTAACCTAGTTTCACATTGTTTTTTAAGCTGAACACATCCAAGGCCTCCAGATGCCAAAAAAATCTCTGAGTTCTGTTCTTACTATATACAAAACTGAAAAAAATCCCAAACCCTCAATTTATGGACCATATTCGTATCTTATAATATGTGCAACATCATTTTCTGCAGCAACATGACATATATGTTGAGACTACTCCCTTACTTACTCTGCACTTAATGTGCATATTCTAATGTGCATTTACTTAAATGAAATGCAGATTCTTTAGCTATTGCCAGCAAGATACTTACACGTCATCCTTATTTTTCAACAGATCACCATCTTCATCTTTTTCATCTTCATCTATCAATTCCTCTTCATCCTCTTCCAAATCTGATTCTTTATCTTCACCTCCTTCATGCTTACTTTCAGCATCACTGCCTCGGTCTACATCATCCAGATAATACTTTTGGCTGGAACTCATGCCAGGCTCAGTATCAATTACAAAAAGACCGTCAACATGCAGCGAACTGTTTTTTAAAGATTTTTTCAGGGAAGGAGTTCTCTTATCTGACTTTTTATAACACAGATTCTCATCAACTGTATCTATGTCTGCCACATCACTATTTTCAGAGTCATCACTTTCACTGTTGCTCAGAAACAATGCAACAGAGTCATTACCACTGCTTGATCTTTCACTGCTGTGGGATACCTCATGTTCTTTTGTTTGGTCTTCACCACTGTCTGCACCAATTTTGAGCATTCTGCTTTTACCAATGCTTTCAGCTGTCTGTGCAACAGCCATGTCCTTTGATGGGCTGCTCACTGCACTAGCTTCCTTACTCTCTCTCAATTTATCAGCACACGTGAAAGACTGCTGTGACTCTGCCCTTTTGCATTCTGCAGTTTCTTTACTTTCATGTGGTGCTACTTGTCCACGGGATTCTAGAAATTGTTTAGGACTCATGCAGTCAGTCAAAGAAACAGCCAGACGCTCTAATTTCCCCTCCCTCACAAGTATTTTACTGTTATCTTCTTGTATTTGGCCACATATTGCTTCTGAATGGTCTATTTCAACAGACTGTGTACTTTTTATTGTTTTTTTCACAGGTGATTTAGGGTCACTTTGTTTTGTTTTCATAAGACAGGATGTCACACCATTTAAAACCTCTTCTTTTGTGTCTTCACTCAGGGTTGCATTAGCATACTTGGATGCACATTTGCTTTTAGGTGAACTGGGTTCTTTATCACCCTCATTGAGGGTGGAAGCATCTTCGGTGTCACAGACAAGCTCTGCAGTAGGTCTACAATCAGAAATTATTATGGGCTCAGATTTAATGGTGTCCTCAATTAAATTCTCGTCTTCTGAAACTAATCTATTTTTTTTCCCAGTCCACTTAGCATTATTTACTTGTGATTTCATTTGCATGCTCCTAGTAATTCGTTTGGTAGTGACAGATGGTTCCACATGAGGACTTAGGCAACACGATTCTGTATCAGAAGTATCTTCATTCTGGGCTTCACGAACTGCATCTGGCCACAATTTCTTTTTGCTTTGCCTGCTCCTTGTACTTGTGGTAACATTAGGCATCTGGACACCAGAAACAGCAGAGGAACAAGACTCAGCTTCAGAGACATCATCTTCATCCAGAATCCTACTTAACTTATTTACAAAAGCTGTATTGTCATGTCTTTTTTTGTCAGCAGAATCTGGTTGATAAGGAATTACAATTTGTCGCCTTCGTGTTATTCTTACAAACAAAGGTGTCTGGAGACCAGACACAGAAGAGCAGTTTGATTCTGCTTCTGACACATCCCCATCTACTTGTGGTTCAGTAACTGATTGTGCTGACTGAACAGCTGTATTCTCATTCCTAGAAATCTGCATCTCTGAGCTATCACTGACATCTGATTTCACTTCTGCGTGTTCCAACTCTTCAGCCTGACGTTCCTGAATCACCTCTGGCTTACAAACTGATTTAGTTCTTCTAGTCATCCTCCTAGTCACAGGAGTACTACTTTCAGCAGATCCCACCTAGAAAAGGAGTAAAAAAAAGTATGGTCTTGACAGATAAAATAACTTCATTAAAAAAATGCTATAAAAATAATTAAGAATCCTTTCAAATAAATCTACTTAAATTGACAACATCTTTATTACATGTCTCTGTGTAGCCCCATCTGTGTGGGAGAAGTCTTAACAAACCATCCCTTGCATATCTCTCTACTGCCTTTTGGTCTAGGCAGGAAAAGAAACACACACATTCTTTAAGGAATATAAACAAATATCTCCTAATTCTAAGAAGTTCTGTCAAGTTGTCAGGGGAAGCAAATCCAGAAAAACTGTTCAGAAATATTCAAAGACCTCCTCAACTATAAATACTATCAACTGTCAAAATGTGCCCCAAAATGGTGTCCAAAAGCAATTTTAGGTTTACGAACAAACTGGCCTCTCAGCAACCGCAAAATTAGGTGTGATCCGCCAAATATTATTTTAACTGACAGAGAAATGCTCAAACATCTGCGATGCAAAGGAAAAAACGCCTACCTTTAACTCGCAACGCTAAATGGCCTAACGACCTCCAGCGGCTGCTCCCCTCCCGTGGGGCCGGCTGCGGCACGGGCACGGCGGGCGGGAGCATGCACAGACACCGCCATCACCGCCCCTCCGGGTTCCGCGGCCGCGCACCGACCCCGCGCTCCGTGCGGAGGCTGCTCCGCCCGCCCGCTGCCACCCCGCGGCCGCGTGCCGTGTGGCCGTGCCAGCCCCCGCGCCCGCTGCGCGCCCCGCTCACCTCCGCCGCGCCCGCGGGATCGGCATCGGCATCGCCGGGGCCGCCGCCGCTAGCCCGCCCTCCCTGCTCCCGGCGCCGCGCCGCCGCCGCCCGCCTGGTGTTCACCATGTTGCCACCGCGCCGCACCCGCCCCTTCCTCCCTACCCTCCTTCCTTCCTGCTGCCCGCCCTTCCGGGCCCCGCGGCGGGAAGGCGGTTCCGGGGCAGCGCGGCCTGGCCGGCGCTGCCGTGCCCTGCGGAGCAGCCCGGAGCGCGGCCGCAGCACGCGTGCCAGGAGGAGATGGAATCGCGAGGTGCAGGCGCTTGAAAAAGTGTAAAATGTGTGACAGTGTAAAATGCTGTACTGAAAAGCTTACGGAAATTTCAAATTTTAGTTAAGTTTTCAGGTTTCTCATGGAAGGAAATCCCATCTCGCCCACCTTGATGCAAACCAAACGAATGAGATAATGGGGTAACTTGACAAAGTGTTACGCTATTGGTGACTCTAGAAATACCATGTCTTAAAAGGTACTTTTCTACAGCAAGCAAACTATTAGCAGTTTACAGAAAGGAAATAAATCATTATCCCATTAGAACAGCCTTTACATTGGTTTAGCACAATTCCTGTTTTGTAGCATTTCAATATAAAAACCTGAGCACACACAGGAGAGTAATACGATACAGAATCAGCCAAATACAGATAGAGCTTAAAGGTAGTTGGTCAAATCATCAGCACACAATACAGAGCTGGTAGGGAAGTTTAAAATTAAACTCATGTAATTTTGAACTCTGATACACACTGACCCAACATTAAAAAGAAACCACTACATTTTAATTAAGAGAAAAAAATCCAAACTTTTATTGATGCATTACTAGTTCCAATCCCCCATTTCTCTCATTTCTCAAAGAACTGAAGAAGCCAAGAAAATTTTCTGCTGTTTGCCACTACAAATAAGATATCTGAGGACTAAGGTACCTTGAAAAACTTTCATCATTAAACTTAGTGGAATGTATTACAGGAAGCTGCCACTCCAGACACTACCTACAGGCATTCAAATTCCACTTGCTGCCTATATGAAGAATTTGAAAGATGTTGGTGAAAATTCATTCCTTTACAGTCCAAATCTCAAAATATGTACAACAAAATTAATGACTACTACCAGTATGAGGCCATGCCCCTGTCTGAAATCAAAATGAATTTATTATTTTAGACACTCGGTATCAAAGTTCATGCTAAACTACAAGTTGAACTTCAACTATCTACTCTAATTTAAAGGCCAAGGAAAGGAAAAAGCCTTTTTGATAGAAAGACTACATTAAACCAAAAGCCTTGCCTTAGCTGCAGCAATCTCTCTGGGATTAAAAAGCCAGTGCACTAAGCTGCTGCCAATCAGAAAGACACCTAACTTCAAGCTAAGCCTTGCTTCATCTTTCCTGAGTGGCACTCAAGCAACAGGTTTCCCAGGCAACTGCAAAAGAAGTAATTAATTTTAGTGAACAGCATCACCATTTACTGTCTGTTCTACTTGGTTAATTGCTTGCGTAGTTCACAAGTATCAAAAAAACAAGCCACAGTTGAGAAGGAGACAGGCACAATTCAGTTTTTGATTAACAGATTTCTTCATCGCTTTTTTTCAAATCTTATTTTAAACATTCGCTATTAATACATTTTCTATTTCAAACAGTAAAAATGCCATCACACTTGTGCGAACACTAAATGAAGCGTATCGAGGAACAAAGAAGCCAGAAGGAATTCAAGTAACAGTCAGAAAGTAATTTGGAAGATGCATTTTCTTCTAAATAATAGGGGTCTTTTCCACTCTGTTAAAAATAAACCAATTTTCCCATCTCCACAAATTAAACAGCTGACTTGCCTATATATACATATCAAGTAATGAGATACCAGCTTAATTTTTTCAGGGTATTTTATCATAAAAGACGACAATTTTCTATAAAAGCTAGTCCTTGAATGCTTGAAATGTGTACCCACCAGGTAAGTATGATTTAAGAGAAATTAGTTTTTTTAAAAAACCAAAAATATATGTTTCTCCATACTACCTAATGATAGCTAAAATATAATGATAATTTTTACAGTGAACTGGTCATAAAAAGAAAAATATTTTAAACTGTTACTCTATAGATAACTTCAATTAAAAAAAACCCCAAAACACTCATATTTTAAATGAACTCATCAATAGGTTAAGAATGAAGAACAGTGTTAGAACATTACAGACACTCCTACTGACATCACACTGAATAATTACAACTTTTGGTAGTTTGTTACAAATGCTGTAAAAATCTTTCTATGAAAAATGCAATGTTCCCCCATCCCAAAGAAATTTAAACAGCCATTACAAAAACAAAAAAAAAAAAAAAAAAAAAGAGTTTTAAGATACATTTCTTTTAGCTTGTACGATATAGCCTTTGGACTTGATAATTCCTCTGCTTTTAACAATGACTGAATACCGCAGAAGCCATAAAGGAATCCACTCGTTTGCTCTCACGTTCTGGATGCTTTCCTGAAGAACTTCTTGGAAACTTGCTTCACAAAGTAATTCTGAAGTTAAAAAGGGATATTTGTGCTTAAAATAATGTCATGTAAACAGCTGCAAAAAGCAACACTTAGTAAGAGAAGCCTTTTCCTAGTCAAGATCTTAAGTGGTACCACATACCCCTCAGATCCACTCTTCCAGTACGCATTTAGGGTAAAAGCAGATGAATATTATAAAATAAATCTCCAGGACACTTTTTTGCAACATTGAGTATTTCCCACAAAACTAACTGAGACTCTGGAATATCAAATGGAGCTGATCAGCAGAGTCATTAGCGGCAGAAAATGAAAATTAAATTTGAGAAGCTAGCTAGACAAACCAGAGGTGAGTAAAGTGTAGGGCTGAAATCAGCAAAGTACTGAGCATTCAGAGGTACCTCTGCAGTCACTGGAAGCTCAGCATTTATAGTATCTCCCATAACTGGGCTCATAATAACCATAAGCCCAGAAAGCAGTAAGAAAAATGGGCTTAAACGCCACAAAGCAGGAAAAGAAGGCAAGTACAAATCCTCCGAGTTCCCTCTGGAATGTTCGTCAAGAGAACAATGTTTGGTGAGGAGTGCTCACAAAAACCAGTCTCAATACTCTTCAGCTGACCATTACAGAAAACTTAGACTGAGCAAACAACACATGAAGGAATCACAACTTGTGCTGTTTTCTATCAAATCCTCTTCTCCTTCATTTCATGACTTTCAATGGAGACTATTTATTAAATTGCAAGTTGCATTTGGACCTCACAGGACATGGAAATAGATTGAATGGAAATTCATCTTGCATGCTGCTAGAGCAGTGATAAATCCTCCTCAGGCACTGATGAAATTCATTAACATTCATAGTACCACCATGTAACAGTGGTACTATGAAGTATATACTTTATAAGTAATGCTCCATATATTTTTTGCTTCGGGGTCAAGTGGAAAGAAAGGAGAAGGAAGGAAAAGTATCATCATGAATAATTAGTCATAAACAAGAATGCAGGGAAGGAATTAACTAAACATTGTTTAAGACTTTGTATTATTCCAACAAGATATTTAAAGGTGTTCTTAAGAGTGAAGAAAATTAGATGATGTTTGAGAGAAACTAATATTATATCCCAGAATATTGTAGGGAGCTGGTAACTCAGTTCTACAGCTCAAAGGAAAGCCTCCAATTTCTTCAATCATTCAGCAAATGAATCACTGCACAAAAAAGTGAAGAATTTCCAACTCTTTTTGTAATAACGTTATTTTAAGAAGTCAAGACTTTGAAAGAATCCTACTTAAAGCACAGTAATTTTACAGATCTAATATTACCAAACTGCTCAAAAATCAACTATCAACATTTCTATGTAATCTATTTCACAAGTTCCAGGCAAGTACACTTTCATTTGTTATTTACTGGCCTTCAGCAATACATTTCATTCCATATTTTGTGGGAATAAACATAGTACAAATTTCTCAGTACGTTGTTCTTCTATTTACTTTATTTTCTCTGATTAGAAGTATTTCAAGAAATTATCCAAGGCTGCAAGACTGTTTCAAGAATGAGGGGGAAGGAAGGAAGCAACAGCAATAACAGAAATATTTTATAAAGGAGAAACTTTTAGAATCCTTGGTTCAGGCTTCAAATATAACAAACTTTGAAGTTCAGGGAAAGATTATTCCTGATTTTGTATTGAATAAATGCATTTAGAAGTCTCCTCTTAACTTGTGAAGTCTTACCTTTTGGGTCATTGTGAGTTAAGAGCTGTATGTCACATTCTTTTGCAAATGCTGTGAGATCAGGTGGCATCACACAACAGGAAGCTAGGTTCACCTGATTACTACTTGGTTTCACCTGAAAGTAACAAAATACTTCTGTAAGAAAAAAAATATGAATGTACTTATATTAGTTGTTTCCCCCATGCCTTCTATTACAACAGAAATTTTGTTTTGAACAATTTGCCTTTGACCATTGTTTTGAAGACTGAGCAAGGCTAATTAATTCTGCATGGTTAATTAATGTAGGCAGCTGCAGCACCTGCAATTCCTTGCAGCACACAGCCCAAAACAGGAGTAGGATCTAACTTCAGGTGCTGCCATAGCAAGATGAGTGCTAACCCACTGCACTCTGACTTCTTGTATGCTGTACTCCCAAAATAGTAGCAGCTTTTTTTGCCCCCCTCTCTAGCAACAGCATTATAGGGATGTTAGTTTGAAAAAGACTTCAAATTAAAAATCCAAATACATTTTCACTAAGGATGTATCAATTTGCAATCTTCCATGCCTTCAGGCAAGTGCTTGAATCAGATGAAGTTAAAAGGGATGCTATTCCACTGACTTTCTCTCTTCTCACAAGCTGCATTCATGATCACCATGCAGGTGGTCATTAAACCCTGCAACTGCCCTCTCTCAGTGTACATAAAACACTGACAGTCACAAAGATGATCAGGTGACTGGAACACCTCTCCTATGAGAACAGGCTGAGAGAGTTGGGGTTGTTCAGCCTGGAGAAAAGGCTGCAGAGAGACCTCAGAGTCCCTTCCAGTACCTTAAAGGGGCTACAAAAGAGCTGGAGAGGGATTTTTTTGCAAGGGCATGTGGTGATAGGACAAGGGGGACCCACTTTAGACTGACAAGACAGGTTTAGATAAGGTATTAGGAAGAAATTCTTCACTGTGAGGGTACTGAGGCACAGAAAAGTGCTGGATGGCTGCCCCATCCCCGGAAGTGTTCAAGGCCAGGTTGGATGGGACTTTCAGCAACGCAGTCTAGTGGAAAGTGTCCCTGCCCATGACAGGGGGCTTGGAACCAAATGACTTTTCAACCCTTTTTATGGTGCTATGAGTTAGTCAGTCTGCACAACAAAGTATTGGGCCACTTCATTCAGAGCCTGTCTTCCTCTATGTTTAAGCTTACCATTCAAACATCATTTTTCCAAGGGGGTATCCCTCTCTTTGTAACACAGCTTAAAGTGAAAACAGCTACCTTTTCAGAGTCACTGGAATAAATCTGAAGGTTTAAGAGCACCATTTGTGATCCTTCCTAAGTATGAAAGAATTTAAAACTCAAACCTTCAATACTTCAAAGAGCCTGCTACTGAACAGACCTGTGGCTTCCAGCTGCCGCTGGTCAGTACGTAAGAACACTGAACAAGCAACAATCATATTTGAGCCTCCCCCACCTTGAACAATATTATGACCATCCACAAAATGTAGTGTCCCTCAGGGCCAATTAATATTTTGTACATAAAACCATGTAACAGAAGTTTATAATAATAATGTGTCAGCCAACAAAGTAAGCAGTTACTCTGTCTTAAGAAATGCTATGAGTAGGAAGTTCGTTCTCACCTGTGCCCACAGATACAGCTGCTCTAACAGTGTTTTGTCTAGGTCGGAGGTACCTATGGCAACAATCTTTTTGTTTTGAACTAGATTTTCAAGTTCTTTCCAATAAGGTTGCAAATATTCCAAGGAGAGGTTCATTCCATCTTCGACAGGAGGTGGGACAATAATGACTGAGTCTAACTGAGCAACTCCGAGGGCAGAACACGCTGAGGAAAAAGAACAGACACTGCAAAATCTTTTGTCAGATATGAACATAAACAGCATGACTCTTCAAATTTAGCGAAAACCACATGTCCTGCTTCACTCTGCTAGCTTCCCATTCACCATTTGAAACTCTGAGTGTATCTGCAGTCAAGAATAATAACACAACCTTTCTAGCAAAGATTCAAGCATACAGCTAAAGATCAAGATTCAGTTGTAGGTCTTGGGTAAAAAAGAAAGAAAACAGCAAAAACCAAAATCAACAGAAAATGAACAAAAGCATGAAGCTTTTTCCTCCTTTTAAATGTTAAAACTGTATTTTTCTCTGAAGACAGTGATGACAAACAATTCTCTATTCCTTCACTCTCAATTTCTTTTAAAATTTGCAGCTTTCACTCTGAACTATAACTTAAGTACAGGACACGGGTTAGGAAAACTACTTGATATGTGTGAGGAGTTAGACTAAAAGCACACCAAATACAGAGACTTCATTTGCCAGAGAAAAGTGGAAGTCTTGGACTCTCACTGAGCTGTAGGAAAAATGCAAGTCATGAGGCCTCTTCAGCATAGCAAACGGAATAGAACTAACAAATTAATTATTAACTAAACTAAATTAATTATTTTCTTCTAGAGGAGGATTCCACTAATGTAGGTTTGACAAATGGTACTAAAACTTACAATATATAGGCTATTAACTGGGGTATCAGTAGGAAATAATGATATCTGACCCTTTCTTCTTTGGTCACCCTTTAAGCCCAACAATCTCCAAAATAGTAAAGTTCAGTGCTGCTCACAATTACTGCTACATTAGGCCAACACAACTTTATGTAGAGACATTGTATGGCATTTTCAGTAAAACCTAACCATTTCATCAGCTACCTGCAGCATTGTTTTATTTCCTAAATAATCTCTGAAAGACTGCACAGTTAGTAGAAAAGTTCATGATGTTAAACGCAACTAACAAAAACTGGCAAGAACTGCTGTGTCCCTGCTATTAAAACATCATGTGCTATTTACTTTTTAACAAGTTTTGTGTGAAAGAATAAAACCTTGCTCCAGCTTGGAGCAAGGAATCAGATTTGAGTTTGTGGATTCGAGGTCACAGTGATCCATTCAATAAGTTTACTGACTGAACGAATGTGCTAATAGACTTGATTACCCAAGTCTCTTAAAAGAGACTTCTTAAAAGGAAAATAGGATATACTTGTGACAGTGACTAAATACACCTCTTAAAAATAAAATTAGAACTTTTTCCATCTAAGTGCTAGAGTAAAGAAGAAATCCTAAGTTACATTTGAGTTCCACACTTACCTAGGTCAACTGCGTCTCTGATTGATGAAGAGTTTGATCCAACGATGAAAAGCTTTGCTATTTTCAAAGAAACTGGAATCAATAACTGAACAAGCCAGGTATTACTAATATATAGCCATTTGCTATTCACACTAATAATGAGTTTTTGGGTAAAAGATTTTTAGAATATACACCAATTACTTAAAAAACTGGAAAAAACCCCAACTTTTTGAAAGGTGACTGCCCAATAAAGACACTGTTCTCTTAAATTTCAATGCTGTTGTATAGTCTCAGAACAAGAAATCATCCAGTTAGATGATGTAATAAGCTGTAAAGCATCAAGACACAAAGCAATAACCGTAACAACCTGAATAAAAACCCCAAATGTAATAGTACAAACAGACTTCTTCACAACTTACTGAGACTCAAAATGTACTAGTGTTAGTTTGGACTGCCTCCTTCAAGTTCATCATATTCAACCTGGAAAAATTATGCAAACAAATGTGCTTCCAATGTTTCTTAATTCCAGTATTATCTGTAATATTTTGCTTCAAAAATGTCAAAGACTCACAAAATACATTTAAAATATCTTGAGGTGATGTAAGTTAAACTAGAAAAATGCCGAGCTGCTTTAAAATCTGAAATATTAATTCAAGATTTTCTTAGCCAACGTCTAAGAACAACAGTGTGCAATGGTGTAATTTGATTCTTCAATTACAAAACAGAGGAAAAAAAATAGGAATATCCTATTAATGACTGTTCATGAAACCTTTCCATGCCACTGGATTTGTGACTATGTTCTTACCTGATACTTTCAACTCATCTCTTTCTTCAGGATTTATTTTTTCTATAGCTTGAGCTACAGTACATTCTAGAACCTCCAGTGTTTCCTGTAATAAGTACACGAGACTTAGGAGCAACTCGTCAAAAGGAGACAGTAAGCTCCTGAAGAATGTTTCTAAGTAATTAAAAAAAAAAAAAAAAGAAAAAAAGAGTGCCTTACAGCAGTTAGAAACAAAATAGTAGAAAAATACAAAGACAGAAAGAAAGTAACCCAAGGCTTCTTGATCACTGAGGGGAGGTCAGAATAATGAAGATATATGGAAGGCCCTATATGACCCTGGTATAGAAAATACAAATTACTGATAAGAATTACTGGAACAAGAGGACAACATTCAGTAGCTCTTGTAGTTCTGATTTTATGATGTGAAAAGACTGCTGTGCCAATTCAAAGGACCTTGTTTTAAAAAAGCCTCATGACCAGCTGAAAAGAACCCAATCAGAATCTGGACGTTTGAGTGTTGAATGGGAACATCTTTGCATAAAAAGTATTTTGTAATTTCAGTGAAGCTCATGAAAAAGCTACAGTGAAAATGCTGTAAAATACTGATTTAAGACAGTAATTATTTCACCCTCTGACCTCATTTAGCATCAGGCTGACATCTCATGTCAGCTGGCACAAGGTGACTTCACTAAGTCTTTACCTACATCAGACTTTATATTACAGGCACACACAACACTCTGCTCCAAGAAAAAACACTTTGCTAATTTTTGCTGCCCTACCAAAAGACTTTCAAGTGAGCCTTTGAGTTACTCCATACAGTCAGCATTTTAAACAAAACTTAATTTCTTAAAAAAATTATTGGATATCAGTATAATTCATGAGAGAATTTGGAATTACAGAGGTGAAGTGTTCTTACAGTGAAACCCAGCTTACACGAAATAATTTACTTTTAATGGATCACTACATGGGACAGAGACAAGTGTTTGTTTTTGTTGTTTTCTCTGATTGTTTCTTAAGCAATCATTAGCTCCTCCACAAATCATTCAGCAATAACTGCCTCACACACTTCAGTTTGGAATGTAGCAATGTGCAGCTGATGCCCCCATTACACAAGAACTTGTAACAAAACCCAAAGAAACAATCAGGAAAATTTTTTCAGGTTTCTTGTTGTTGTTGTTTTGTTTTCTGGGTACCTTTTTTTCTTTCCTGAAACATGCTAGTATTTCACAGAGCAAATAATTTGGTGGGGACCTATTGTTGTTTCGTTGAATATCAGAAGCAAAACTAAAAGAGAAGCAGGCAAATACACCAAGATCTTCATGTCAGATGTTCATGTCTGTGACTTTAAGACTTATGTGGAAGTCTTTAGCTCTTAAGGGAAAAATTGCCACTTCTGCATCTTCAGAAATATTTCTTAGACAACAGATGCTTCAGAGCTCCCCTCCAAATGGGATGGTCTTCAGCAGTCTGTGATCTCCATAGTTCAGAGAATTCTCCACTGAGTTTTAACAAGCATGCTAGCAAACTTCTAAGGTACACAGATTTTATTTATTTTTACTTGCCCCATAATTAATTTAAAATCTTACAGACCACGGCTTTTATTCTGCTAAGAACCGTCTTACCAGCCATCAACAGGATTCTCTCTTTACATTGGTATTTCTTAACCTCGCCAGATTTACTAAACATTAAGGAAAGAAGGGGAGTTAAGAAATACGCCTTCAAGGTATCTGGAGCTGCAGATACTTTTACAGAAATTTCATAGTTACTGTAAGTTTTAGAAATGTAACTAACTACCTATTTCTCTGGTTTCACGTGTAACACGGATAAGATGCATAACACCTCTCCCACCTGATTTTGGTCTTGACCGATCTTTGAGCTCCACTCAGTCAGTGTTTTCTGGATGCAGTCCCGCACCTACAAAACATGTTTTCACACTGATGCGTGGGTATGTTCCAACCACACACAGACACAACAGTACAGAGGTGTGTAGGACAGACTGCACAGCTCAACTAATGACACCATTCCACAAAGAGTCTTCCTTCACAGCTTCTATCTGAAACTTGCTCAAACTAGTTTACTTATATGTTTTTCTCTCCTCTTTCACAGAGTTTGAGCAGTAATGTAAGTACTGTACTTCCCTTATTTCTCAGACCTACGCCATCTTTAAAGAAAAGAACAACGCTAAGGAAGCAAGAACTAGGATGGGGTGGTTTGGAGTTTTTTGGATTTGGGGCTTTTTTGTGCAGAAATTCTTAAGTTACAAAGTAGTCTGATAAAAGTATAAGGGCCGTGACATTGTAGAAATTAGACTTTACAATCAATTACTAAATACTCACTGTATTAATTACTTCTCTTTTCAAGATGCGTCCAACCCTTCCCATTTACTACCTACCTACTCCACTGCACCAAACCACTAATGCTTTGAAGTCCTTCATTACTGTAAGGGGAACCTACAGATCCTACCTCACACCTGCATTCGTCCTTCATCCACAGATGCCAAATAAACTCAACTAAGATTCTGATCATGGATTTTCTTGAACATAGTAAGACATAACTATTAAATCAGCTAATTCATTTTATACAATACCAGTGCTGCAGCTGTACCAGTGCTGTAGCTTCCCTCTGATCCAGGAGTTAAGTACAGGCACTGTCTGATGGCCCTCTGCCACAGGTAGGAGCACTTCCACCAGCTGCTGCTTTACCTCACTTTCAACAGTGTATTTTATAACTGTGTGCACACCTACTTTGTGTACCATTAAACAGCCATTTCCTATGACACCTAAATCAGACAGCTCTAATACCATGCACAGACTAGAAGTGGCCGATATCACAGACACAATACAGGAACAATACTTTATGAACACAAATACTATACATTCTTTCCATAGTTTAAAATAACATGAAACCCCCCTTGACCCAAAAGGCAAGAATTGACCTCCCCAGTAAATAGCTAAGCACAATAATCTTTCAATAAAATAACTCTTTATCCTGCTTTGGCACAATTTATATTGTTATCTTTTCCTTTTTGAGGACAAGTGAGACAGTACTAAATTTTTATATGTTGCTGCTTTGCAACCATCACAGGTCATATTTCTACTGCAGTTACTATGCACAGGCCTCTGACTCTAAAGCACACCACACCCTTGCCCTCAGGCCATGTGGAAATTGAAGTGTATTACACTGCTTTGATCAGCTTTTCCAAACACAGCTGCATCCCCTCACACTGGTGTTCACAGTTTGCAAAATTTTAGCTTACGTTCTGCCACTGAGAACTGACTACACCAAATAGAAGAGTTAAAAGCTGATTATAAATAATACCAATTATTTGCATTTGGAAGTCCAGTAGCTCTGGAAAGCCAGCAGATTTCTCTGTAAACAAGTGAATTTCAATACCTTAACTATTAGTTATGCACATTGGCCACTCTTTACCTAACAGCTCTCCAGAAACTACTCACAAAAGGGTGCCCATCACAATAATGCTATGTCTTTGTTACAGAATCCAGCCCTATTTCACACAGATCACAGAATGTTTAATAAGCAACCAGGCCAAGTAAAAGAGTTATGACCACATGACAGCTAAACAAGAGTATGATTAATTCTTCGTTCTTGTTACATCATCCTCCCAGACACCTTTCCTCCATTTGTGCATGATTAATATGCAACCAACCAACTTCTAGGTTATCATGAGTGTCACTATATAGCCATAATCAGCCAAACTCATAGTTTTTCTACTTATTAAGTGACCATTCTGAGACTACTGTGCCATGACAAAACAGCAAATACGATGGTTCTGAAGTTCATGGCCACAGGATCTCCAGACATTTTATGAGAAATGTTCTAAGTGTTGACACATACCGCTAAAGGTAATACTTTTAGAGTAGTGATTAAAAAGCTCTTTTCAACTTCTTAACAAAGAATGACAGCTCTACACTTCAAAGAAGACAACGACTACTTTTCCCAAGACCCGTCACTGCCAAGAAATTAAATAAACTTTAGGTTAGAAAAGAGAATTTTCATCATCTGTAATGCAAACTCATATCTATGCATATTTTTATCTTACTAGGGAAGTATAAGGGATCCCCTCTGCCATTACAGACAGCACTTAAATTTGTAAGTGTTTCAATGTTTCATTCCCAAGATCAGAAGGCTGGGCTGGCTCCTTCTCAGGGCAAACTGCTTCCGGGGGCACGGGGGGCCCGACCTCCCAGCAGGGCAGAACACAACGAACGGACGAAAACAAACCAGACAAAACCCTGTTTTGCCATTCCCATCTCGCGCCTCCCGAGGGCACCGGCAAGCAGATCGCCCTGGAGCCAAAGACCTTCCTCGCCGTGACGGGCACCGGCCCACGCCGTGCCGTGCCGCAATAACGAGCCCCGCTCCGGACCCCGCTCGGACCGCCCGGGGAGCGGCACCCGGCGCTCCCTCAGCCGCCGCCCCGCCCGTGGCCCGGCTCGGGCCCCCTCGGCCCAGGGCGAGCCTCCACCGAGGCGCCCCGAGGGGAAACCCCGGCCCGCCCCTCACCTCCTCGCCGGGGGTGGCCGGGCACTTCTTGCGCAGGCAGCCCCAGTTGAGCAGGTTGCCGGTCTGCAGGGTGAGCCTGCCGGCGCGCTCCAGCAGGACGCGGGCGCCCTCCGTCCCCATGACGCTGCTGAGGCGGTGGCCGGTGGGNCCCGTGTCCGTGTGTCGCTCCCGTGTCCATGTGTCGCTCCCGGGTCCGTGTGTCGCTCCCGGGTTCGTGTGTCGGTCCGGCCCCGCGGGGCAGCGGCCGCGGGACCCGGACCCGGCGTCGCGCTCAAAGGAGTACCTGAGGCACACGTGGCGCTGCCCGGTGGTAGCGGCCCGGGTCCGGTAACACCCCGCCGGGCCGTGGCTGCGGTGCAGGCTCAGTAGACGAGTGAAACCATCTGAATCGTACTCATGACGCGTTCCAGTAACAGGTAGTCGTTGACAGACACCGAGCTAAAAGACCCAGAAAAGGCATCCAAATGCTTACCCCTTCTGGCTGTGTTGGCATTTGGGTGAAACAGTGTCAGGGCAGCACTCCAGTTTTACACCAGATGGTTCCAGTGAAGACACACCGCGTAAATCTTGTGGTTTGGGGGTATTTTCTTTTTTAAGATGAAGGGGCTTCTGGAACACCACACTGACCGAAATCCTTCTGTACTGGAGAGTTGGGGGTGGTGGTTTTTTGGGTTTTTTTCCCCCTGTAAATCCAGTTAAAGGGAACAGTGAGCCACAAATTCTAATTTTGCTGTCAGCTTGGGAATTTGAATTGTGTTACTAACAGATCTTCCTTCCTCGGGCTGCGTGTTGTGCTAATAGAGGGAACCAATTTGCATAACTTCTGTCAGTCTGAAGCACTGCCTGCTCGATTTCTGGTACAGAAGGTTAGTTTAAATGTTCTTTATATTTGTGATCTGATTAATTTTCACGTTGGGAAATGTTTCCATCATTCTATATGGTTACAGAGCATGTGGAAATGAATTATACTGAAAGAAATGCCAGCCTATTTGGAAAAGCAGTAATTTTGTTTCCTTTTTCTTTAGCATAAAAATCCAGAATGACTAACCTGGCCCAAAAGTTAATTCTCCAGTGTTGGAGTTAGCTTGGGAAGCAGTGTATGCCTCCATATTTGCCCATATTTACACTAGTAATGAATAATGTCCTGTTGGGTCTTTCTGATCAGCCTTCTGGCTTTCCAGTAGAGGCCTTTCCTTTTGGTGAAATTTATTATTTGATATTTCATTTAAGTAGCTTTGATGATTATAGCTCAGTGCAAGAAGGTTAAACTTGGAGATAGCAGAAGGTTTTCAAACAGTACATAGCATAAATCTTTCTGTCTAATGGAAATTTATGGCAGTGAAAAAGCAATGTTCCTTTGTAGCCTGGTAGATTTTGCTGATATTTAATTACCTTAGCTCTTAAAAAAAGATATCACGTAATGAAGACTGCATGGAGGAAAAACAGTGTCAGCTTTGTACTGCTTTATGCCATGCATGTAATCCTCAGCAGTGGCAGGAACACATGACAGGAGAAGAAGGGATCTCTGCAGAGTTCTGTTGTCAGTCTAGTCACCCCTGAAACATCAAGTAAACTATCAGAGTAAGGAGGATGCTTTCTAGCTCATGATCAATTGTATTTTTGCAAGTTATCTCATTAAGATACTTCACCTCTTAAAAAAAAAAAAAATCCTGCAGTAATTCTATAGTGCTCGAAGAAAAATAAATCACCCTTCTGAATGAAATGCTTCTGAATCGTCACTCCCGGCGGCCGGTGCATATTGCTCTTCTCTCGCAGTTTGTGAACACCGGGAGCTGCAGAACTCGGCGTGCGCGAGGTGCCGGCGGTCCCGCACTGCTGCAGCTGCTCGGGGCACCGCCGCCGGCTTGGCAGGCAGCGCTGCCAGCAGCCGCCCACCGGCACGGCACGGCCGGGCAGCGGCCCCGGCCCCGGGCGGGGCGGNTGGGCGGCAGAGCCGGCTTCTTCGAGGTGGGTGCGGGCGGCGCCGGGGGCGGGGGGCGGCCAAGGCGAGGCGAGCCCGGGCTGGGTCCCGCAGCATCGTGCCGCCGGCGGACGGGTCTGCCCGGGATCCCAGCGGGCTCCTCTCTCTTCCCCTTCCCTCTGCATTGAAGCACCGGGGAGCCGGAGCCATCCGCTCCCGGGTCTGCCGAGGGAAGTGACCGCCGCCGGAGCCGGGCAGAGGGGCCCGGGGGGCAGGCTGCTCCCTGGGGGTTTCCTTGGGGCGAGGGGGCGAAAGAGGCTGCCGCTCGCCCCGTCCTCTCCTTTCCCGGGCACCTTCTCCTCGCCGTTCCTGATCCCCGCGTCCCCTGTGTTCCTCGGACGTGTTCCCGGAGAGCGGGGCGGGGGGAATCCCGGGCTTCCCGGCGAGCTCTCGGCGGTCCGCGGAGGCGCCGGATCAATGGATGTGGGCTTCTCGCGGATCCTGCCTAGGGCAGCACCGCGGGCAGCCTGCGCTGGCTCTAGCAGCGCGTCCCAGCCCTACGGAGAGAGCGAGAGTGACGAATGTTCTCGGTACGTTCTGTCCCCAACTTATCGGAAGACCCCGCCGGCAGCCGTCCCGCGCTGCCTTCCGGCCCGGTGCAGGCGTGGCCGCGGGCGGCAGCGCCCCTGGGCCGGCTCGGCTCGGCGGCACGGAGCCGGCGGGGGAGTTGGTGCCCTGGCCGAGAGGACGGCTCCCGGCGCGGCGCCCACCGCCCGGCGGGTAGGGGCGAGGGGCCTCTGCTGGCACGGACCGCTCGATCTTGCGTGGGGAACGAAAAGCCGGGCGGAGTTTAGTACCGTCAGTTCTTTGTGCTTACAGAAAGCGCAGAGTAACGTGCACCTGGGGAGCGTCAAGGGTAACATCTCATCCACTTACATAAATAGCCAACACCGACTCTTTGCTAGAATTAGTTAGGCTGGCTAATACAAAAAACCTTATGAGCGGCTTGTATTACAAAAACAGGTCTGTACAAACTAAATGACAGCAATCCTGAATGTGTTTCTGCAGGCTTATACTTGGGTTTCTCAATCACGACTTACCTAAAAAATATGCACAGGAGGAGAAAGGTTCCTCCCCCCGTGCAAATTACAAAGCAGTTTTTGTTATAACACAAATAGAATTCAAAATCATCTGAAAAAGTCTACTCCTTTAGTAATTTACCATGACCTAAAAGTTCAGGTTTTACTTTTCAAAGCTATAAAAATGATCCAGACATCACAATTCAGCAAAATAAACTGCCTAAAGCTCTTTTGAGTGTGAAGTAGGCACCTGTACCATGCTTTTTCCTCAGCAGTGTTGATTTCCCAGGGTTTTTTTTAGGAAAAACAACGAAGCTTTTCACTGCCTCATGAATTTCTACTGGTGAGGTAGAACTCAAACTGCTGTGAGATCCAAATGCAGGAGCAAGCACGTGTGTAATACCCTCCTGATTGCATTCAGTCACCTCAGGTTTGCTCTTCTGCTGCAGACTTATTTGAACTCCTGAATAGCACTAGTTATTAGAAGACCTCGATAGCACGGACATCATTATTGTTACCTGATTTTGCAGATGAGGAAACATATAAAAGTTGAATGACCTGCTCAGTCTTGCTGGGCAGAACCATAGCAGGAGATCCAGGTCTTTTGAGCCCTAAATCAAGATCCTGTGTTTAAGCAACACTAATCCAAACTCAGTATGATTAATGAATTTACGTGTCAGCCTTGTATGTCTTAGTCCTTTTCTTTTTACAGCAGATAATGGGTGGAAACAGAATTGCCCAGGTCATCCAGTGTGTGAGCTGTCTCAGGGGTAGGATGTGGACAAAGACTGCCTAAGTAGCACTGAGCAGTGCTGTTGCCTATTGCTTTCTGCACTGTTCTCCCTGATTTGCTTTCTGTTATAAATTCATTGACTTTGAATTCTGAATTGCATTTCCCCACCACACATTTAAAGCAGAGCTATGTAAAGAGAGAAGGTGAGTGTCCCACTTCTCAACTTTAGCATTCCCTGTTTGAGGAACTGTATGAATTTGTACTTCCCCCTGTACATTTATAAACCATGTACCCTTTACTGTTCTTCTGTGGTGCTTCCTGATAAGAATCACAAAGCACTTCATTATCACCAAACTGTCATGTTACTTCAGGTATTGGTACGTCTCTACTTTTGCCTCATTTTTTTTTAAATCACTTATCACTAATCACTAGCTCAGAAGAAGCTTCTCAAGGACAACTATAAATAAATGTGCAGATACCTGAAAATACTGCACCTGATAATTTGAGGAGATTCCACTCCAAAGACTGAGAGATGTATGATAGAGACTTGTATCTTTGGGAGCGGTCATTTCTCTAAGATGTACAGAGAACAGCTCTTCTGACCTATTTGAGATGTGTTTCAGAGCTTGTCATACTGTTTATCCTAACAGTGCCTGTTTTCCTCCTTTCCGTACAAAGGATGCCTATGTGACGTGCTCAGATGTAAATGTCTCCAGTAGAGATCTGAAGTTAGGCTAATGAATTGTACCATTTCTTTTTACTTGACAGGTTTAGGTCTTCAAAAGAGTTACATATAAAGAAAATAGTATGGTGTTCTGACTTCCTAGAGGAAAGATCCTTGAACAAATATATTCATACTGTAAAAAATTAGTGTCACAAGAGCCACAGTTGTACTTTTGCTTCCTTGACTGGTTTGGATGGTAAGTGCCTTTTGTGAGCAGTGATACTCAAAAATGTTTTGGAATCTTCACTCCCTGATGATAGATTGAACTGACATGTGCAGTACAGTCTAAAAGCAATAACGTAATGGCCCCCCTTGTTGGCATTTAAAGTTCCCTCCCTCTTCTGTCTGTGATGAAAACCCTCTGAACATAAGGGGGGTGGCGACTGCTGTCTGGCTAGCATGGCTGAGATGTCACAGCTCCTGTTACAAAGGCTTCTCCCTCTCAGAGCTATGCTGTCTAAAGCCTCGTCAAGTAAGAGCACTGAGAGCAAGTGCTAAAAGCAGGACTGCAGAACATTTCAAGATGCGGTATCCTCCAAGAACTGCCAGAAAGACAAGGCCCCATATGAGATATTTGAAGAGTCATTTAAAAGGACAACTGAAAACTGCCCTGCTGTTTGAAGAAATCTGCTCTGTTTTCACAAGTAACACTAAAGATTATTATTACAGAAAGAGGTGAGATGACAGGGCAAAACATTATCTCTCTCTTCTCTCACCACTTTTGCACACTCTTACCAATGATTCAACACTCAGTTGTGCTGTTTTACTTAAAAGACAGCAATTTGTCTTTTTTCTCTGTGAAGCTTGAGAGGGAAACTTAATTTTGTATAGGAGAAGATGATAGTAAAACATTAATTGGCAGGAAGTACCTAGAGCTACTCAGAATTTGAAGGTTGCATTTGAAATTAAAAGTCTTACATTAGAAAAAAAATGGGCTTCTTTGAAGTGTATTAAAAAAAATTGTTACCAGTTTTGTAAGTTCACCTGTCTGTATAAGGTCTCTGAAATTCTCAGGGTTTCCAGTCTTCCTGCCCTATGAAAGAAGCAGACCCATCCTTGATGCTGCTAGGTAAAAAACAAAGCAAAAAGAAATCTCTCTTCAGTTTCTTCAATTCCGTGTCAAAAGCATACACTGTATATACATTTTGACATCTCTACACCAAATTATGCACAAAGAGTAGTAATGAAACTAGAAATACTGAAGTCTGGTAATGCAAGTCACAGTGCTGATACAAAGATATGATTGTGATTTCACAGAGAATTTGTATGACTCTTCTACCTGAATATTGTCGTGGTAGAAAGCGATCACCATGAACTAAAGCTCCAAGGCAGTGAATATTCTCTTGCACAAGGAAAAGGCTATGCAGTGGTGTTGAAAAACCTGGATATCTACTTAGCGTTGAGTCAAAGCTGGCTCAGGTTCTCAGATGGAGGCACTCCAATGTGCTTCATAGTGACAGTGATACTCAGTGAATGATGTGACTTTTCAGTATGCCTGGGAAATTGGCAACATGCAGCTCTGTGTTAGCCAGTGTAAGTAAATAGGCACTGAGTCAGTATTAACTGGTGGAGGTTCTTTTCCATCTTGTGTATCCTCCTGAAAGGTCGCATAGTAGTAAAAGCTGGAAAGTTTTCATAGACTTTCAAGAGCCAGAATTCACTGTGAAAGCCCTAATGGCTCTTCCATTCTTGAAAATTAAACCAGCCTCCCACTTCAAGTGAATAGACCTTCTTTTTCCTTCCTGACTGTTCTTATGCTGACTCATTTTATCCCTGTCAATTATATAAATGGATTTGTCTTTCTGAAGGATGAGCATTTGTATCTCTATACCTGTTATCATCCTTAGGCCCAGATCCACAAAGCAATTTGGGTTTTGCCATGTTTTTGGGTTAGGCACCCAGCTCCAAGATCAGATAAGACAATTTGGTCAGGGTACTGAAGTTTACTTCAACTCTTATCTCTTTACTGTGTGGTATCCCAAAAGGCATCTGCTGTAGAGAAATACTGAACAGAATTACAGTGGAAGGGAGCAGTGATAAAAGGAGCCCAGAGAGACAGAAATCCAGGCTTTCTCTTTGGTGGGAGACTGCCCTTTTCACTGAAGTGCACTCCTTTCCTCTCCTGCCTATACTTTTTGGTCTCCCTGTGGGAGAAATTGGGAATGGCAAAAGATATTCTAAAGCAATTTTCCCACTTCCTGGCAGCATGTCTATTACATGTAAAGCATGAAGAACTAGATCATCTCCTTTGCTGACAGTTTAGTGTCATTCAGAAACAATCTAAATGCTGTGCCCTGCACTGACCTTGGGATAAAGATGCTTGGTCACTATGGATCAGATGCTTGGACGCTATGGATCAGTGTCCTTGGAGATTTAGATGAGAGCATGTCTAACTAACAAATCGGAAACAGGTGGAAGAAATAAAAATGCAGTATGAGTGTCAGCACACATCAAACACTGATGCTCACTGGCTTGCATAAGAGCAGAATTTAGGAAGCTGAGGAGTAAATACCTAGTGTATCTCCTGTGAACCTGTAAATGTTAGACATCTAAATTCTACAAAAGTGAAAATTAGTTTTAGAAAACCTTTCGGGTATGGACATCACTGTATCTCTTTATACACAGTGAAATAATGCAATGAGATTCTAGTCTCATGAAATAATGAGCCATTGCTTCAGGAGGTAAGGCTTTGCTTAGCTGGACTACTTACAGAATAAGGTTCAGCACTCTACAGGTAAGATGATGAAATTTTGCTTCATGGTTGAACATTTGCCTTGTTTCTGGTTTGGGAATTCCTCCCATAGCATGTGGCCAAGCTGTGAGACTCCCTGCCTCAGGACTGTTTACACAGGTTTAAAAGGGAAATGGATAAACTAATTGAGGAAAGAAATCCATGAAAAGTTATTAAATACATAGGCAGCACTTCTGATGCAGGAGAATCAAAATCACTGTGTCTGTCTCTTCCCTTTCCCTCAGTCACTACATTTTTGCCCTCTTTTATTACTTTTTTTGTGTTGTTGCATGCAGCTAAAACCTTATAAAATGAAGGCCTTGTTGCCTTTGTAAAATCATGGCTCAGGCCTGTTACTTCTGCTAGAGAAGGACCATGGGAAAGAGGCATAGCTGAATTAGAGGTAGAAAAACATGCTGCGTGATTATCGTGTGTTCACCCAGTGGTGTGTGGTATTAAAGATGAGCTCTTTGCCTGAGGTTGTCAGCATGTATATGTCGTGACCTGTCTCAACAGCGATATTGAGTCACTTGCTGCTGGCTGTTTCAGAAAGATCCAATTCTAGATGGATCCTTAGATGCATCCTGTGCAACAGTTTGTGCCTTTCTGTGCAAGAGAAGCTTCAGACAGACAGTCAATTGTAAAGCAGCAGAACAAACATAATTTTCAGTGTAAGTACACTTAGAGCAATTTCCCTTTGGCTTACCTCTTGACTTGAAGTCTTGATATGCCCTAGTGTGAGATCACACTGAGGCATTCTTACTTCCTTCAGGAACAACACAGTCTACCAGAGAAGTCAAAGAAGACAGAGAAAATGAATAATTCTATAGGGAAAAGTGTTTAGAAGGATCAGTTAGGACTGTGGTAACCACTGCATTGGTTTTTTAGAGTTAAATTTGAAGAAACTTACTTATATAAACATTCTAACAGTTCAGGGCGAATTCATTCTGCATTACTCCTTCTCAGACTGGTTGGTTCCTATACTGTGAAATAAACTTTTTTTTTAAACTGAGTAATTTCAAAAGAAATCAATACAATATATGCTTATGTGCTTATAAAGTCTCACTCAAGTTTACTCAATCCGCTGATTACAAATGGTTTCAAATTAAACTTCTAAGATGCATAGACATGATAAATGTGTCAGTATTTCCATAATAGTTATCACATCATTTTTGAAGATGTGTTGATCCTTTAGCACTTGATATGGCTTTAAACTGCAGGAATTCAATTGACTATATTTTTGTAATCCTATTACAGAGACACTGCATCTTAAAAACTTTTTCAACACTTTCCTCAGCTGTTTTTCCCTTATGAATACTTTCTCCTCTTTTATTTTACCTTTTTATTTTCTGAATAAAAATTTAACAGCTGAATGTACTTTTCTCTGCTTATATTGTATATTGATTATTCTTTACCCTCAACCTGTTCTAAACATTAATCAAGATTTTTTCTTTTACTAATGACACTATCAATCTTTAATCCATATGCAATAGAACAAATTTGTCTTCTAAGCATCATGTCTGTAGTCACTTATAAAAGAGTTTTTAACATCTTGCACAAATCTGCCTATTGATTAAGTTCTACTCAAAGTAGTCTCAGAGAAGCCGTAGTTTAAAATGTCGTTAAAAATTCTCCAAATAAGTGGACTGTAAGTCCTACTGCACTAATGCAGGCCAACAGTTGGTGTCCTATTGTGCTAAATGCTTTGAAAACACAATGAAATTAAAGTTCTCTGAGCCAAACAATTTATGTTTAAAAGAGATGATACCCATCAGTAAGTGTTCCAAGAACAGATTGCCGGGTATCTAAAAACTGTTGCCAACCAATACATTAACTGACTTGGTGCTGTGCCTCAAGGCTGGAAACACTGTGTTCAGTGCTACAGTGCTTCATGGGATTGGCCAGGATGTTCAGGAAAGACCATTTCTTGCTTTGGATCAGGCTTTTCTGTTCCTTGTGCAGGGAACATCTCCACTGGGGGAAGTTCTGATAAATCTACGAGGCGTGATAATTAGAGGAAACAGTCACCTTGCTTTCACTCTGTTGTTGCACAATTTGCTATGGACTGGAGTGGAATCTAAAGCTGTGTTCTGGCATCCATCGTTCTGAAAAGGGAAAGGATGTTTGATATTTGCTTAGATATTGAAAGTAATTGAAAGTAAATGAAATGTTTGAAGTGAAAAAAAAAAGAAAAAGAAACATTGAGCAATTTAGGTGGCAGGAGCCTTCTGCAAGTCATGTAGTCCAACTGCTGCTCAAAGCAGATACAGCCAAAGCAAATAGCAATGGGTCTTGTCCTGTCCAGTTTTAAATGTCTCCAAGGATGGAGATTCCACATCCTCTCTAAGCAACCTCTAATATTTGACCTAGCTCATGGTGAAAAAAATTCATTGTATCCGGATTTTCCCATGCTGCATCCAGACACATTCCCTCACCATGATCTCTGTGCACCTCCAAGAAGAGTCTGGATCCATCATCTCTAAAGGCTTCCATTAGGTATTTGCATGGACCAGTATAGGTAAGCATGACAGTTTGGCATTTGAAAGAATCATGCTGGAACAGAACCAAATAACAGTAAATAACATCTTGGATGATTTATTTGTTTGTTTTCCACATTGATTCTAAAGGTTCACAGAAATTTCTGTACAGTCACTCCCATGAACACCACAGAGCAAAAGAAGAACTCTGTAATTTTCAGTTTGGCCTTATGCATAACAAGAATAACCCAACTAAAATACCATAAGTGGCAGAAAGATATTTAAACCGCTCTGTAACTGACCTGGAGAAGACCTGTCTAATACAACCACTGAAGCCCATAGATTAAAACTGCCCCTGGGGGATTCTGATAAAAAATATATATATTTGGGTTGGGTGTGGAATGGGAAGGACACTGCTAAAAGTGTAGGCACTGCTGCAGTCTGTAGGGCAGCCCAGTGGTATTCATTGACAAAAGAGGCTTCAATAGCCCTTGTAGCAGCTTGGCATCAGAAGGGACAAAAACTGGTGTACAGCCCCCTCCCCGCCCTGTACTCGTTCTCTGGACTGCAAGTGTCAGAACGATGTATTTCAAGAATAGTCTTCTGGGAAAGGAATCCACTTCATTTGCTTTCCCATGGAGATTTCACACAAACAGACATTAAAACTTGAAATGTGTGTTATTTCAAATATAAAAAATCAAGGGAAAACATATCCTAACAATCCATCACATACTTGTTACATCTCACGAAGGAGGAACAGTGCTTACCTCCCTCAGTATCCCCCTTAGAGCTTACAGTGCACAAGTAGAACATAGCATGGCATTAATATCCCTTGTGGAGGCCAGGTTTGATAGGTGTGGCTGGAGCTGAAGGGCTCCATTGCTGTGCCAAAGGAAAAAGAACCCTTTGGGAAAAGTGAAACAAGGAAATAAGATACTCTAACCAAGTGATCTCTTCAAAGCAACCCTCTGAGAAAGAGACTGGACTGTGACTCCTATTTTTAGTGAGGAATCATATTTAAAGTCTAATGTTAATCTATTCTCTTGGCCAGTTAATACCAAACATAATTAATGCTAGATGTTTATATAAAAACCCCAACAACTGCAGTGAGGTTTTGGGAGGTGGCTACAATTGGGCTTTGACATGTCTGGGGACTTTTCTGCTTGGCTGTTGATCAAAATCATAACATTTTGCCAAAGTGCCATTTGATCACGGAAATAAACTGTTCTTTCCTTTTCAGAGCTGTAGCTAAACCACTGCTTGGAATATAAAATGCTAATATGTAGTTAATAAAACAGCTGATCTAAGAGACAAGAGTAACAATAAATATTCCTATAACGAACACTTAACAGTTTGTGAAGCCCAGATATTTAGCTGCATTTGTTCATTATGTCCACCAATATTTGCCACTCTCCTTATAATTAAAATATTCTGGGAACAATAGACATTAAGCTTTATGTACTCAGAATATTTGCTTACATGCATACATATTTATACATATACAAACGTTTAAATTTTTTTATCAGACTGTATTTCTAATTTTATGAATCATAAAAGTCCTGTTCCTTAGTGATTCCCGTGAAACTTCTCTACCCCTTACTTGTTCCTCTTGCTTTAGCATAAGAAAATACCCAAGATCACTTTTTTGATCAAAAACTTTGCTATTTCTGCTACTGAATATATCCAGGAAGACAATTCATTTGGCATTTTTTTTCCCAAGTTGAGTGCTTCTGGAACCTGGCTGTGATTAAACTGTCTCTTGAGAACATCAGGAAGGTTTTTAACACAGTTCAAAGATCAGAGGAAAATGGTGTCTCACTCTGAGTCACAGTGATTACGAATTTGGGAATCAACTAAGAGTTTACAGATTATTTAGCCAATAATGATTGATTATCATTTTGTATCCTCTCAGGTGGAAATCCTTGATTGGGAGACAAAGAAACAGCTATGCTTCCTAGATAAGGTAAAACAAAAATCTGTTTAAAAGGCTAGGTGGCTTTTTCAGAAGTTACTAACTTTTCTTAAGTAAATTTAGTCTTTATGAAGGGTATTTCATCTCCTGGTAGCCTTTCCTTGGCTACTTGCAGCCATTATGCTAACTTCATACTGGCTACAGTGTACTTCAACCCTTTTCCAGAAGGAGCTTTTGGACAAAAAGGACAGCTTCACTTGCTTTACTAAGAGGGTGCCAGTTGTGTGGTACTCAGAAGCCCTCAGATTTTCACTGCTGTCGTAGTAACTCTTGATAGCTGCTAGAGAATCTGCCTCTGAAACAGGTGTCAAAAATTTTTGTTGTGTCAGTTCTTTGAATCCTTTATACCAAGGCTAAACATCTAGAAATAGTTATATTGTCTAAGTCACATTTCTGTTTGGCTTAATAGTCTTACACCTAGTAGGTGTCTTTCAGAATATGCATCTTACATTTACAATATTTTTGTTGCCTAGGTGGAACCAAATGCTACAATTAGAGAGATCAGATTGATGTTCCATAAATTATGTGAGTATAACTGCCACAGCAGCTCGCATCACATCAGAATATCCAGTACATAAATAGGAAAAAACTGCATCATTTGAAACATGATGTACACACACATAATGCTGATAACCTGCACATGAATGCAATCACAGCAAGACTGCAGTAAATTATTTCATCCTATCCTGATACATGTTTGTATTTTTTTCTGCTGCATAAATCATCACCTATATTAGTGTTGAATAAATATTTATAAAAACCTTTTACTGAAGTTCATCTTGTTGTATTGTGTTCATTATAGTAGTGGATGATCTAAACTGAACATTGTATATCACACAATTCTGTATGGTCTTACAGATCCTCGGTGGTATCCAGCAAGGCAGTCAATAAAACTGGATCCAAGTAAGTACTTGTGAGGTCTGGAGTAACTAAACTCTGAGCAGGGCCCTGGCATGAAAGGTGTACTTAAGGGTATTAGCACTTAACAATCAGTTTCCAGCTATGTTAATATGCACTATGAAGGCTGAAGAGAATCCAGAACAAATCTAATTCTTTGGAAGTAAACACAGTTCCACCCTGGTGCTTGGTAATTAACTCAGGAGTTTGCACATTGTTCCAATGCACCTTCTAACTCTTGAGCACCTTTGCTTTCAAGACAGGCAGCCCAGGATCTAGATATTCACTTCCTTTAGCTGCAGTGAAATGATCTCCATGATGATGCTCAGCTGGGAGTACCAAAAAGGGCTGTGAGTTAGAGCTATCAATTCACATAGTCCTCTGCTCTCAGGCAGGAATTACAGTTCTTTTGAGGGAAGCTAATGCAGAACTCATTGCCGTGGATGTAGCAATTGCTGATAAAGCTGATGACAGCTGGCTGACTTCATTAATACAGTTGTAGGTATTGCTACTAGAAGCCTCTTATATGGCCTGAGTGCACAAAAGAAAGTCTAATTGCCAAACTGTGTTACTTCATCTTAGCTAAAATATAGCACTTGCTTCCTTTGCTTTCATTAAGGATAATTTTATTTAAACAGTCCCTTAAAAGTATGCTGGTGAAGATTTGCTCACTGTGTAAAATCTATCCATGGAAAACAGATGTATGATTATCTTGTTTCCTTCTTTGAAGGTCTCCCTTGTCAGATTCCTCTATGAACTGACATAGTGAGACTTGCCTTGAGAAAATGCTGGCCTTCTGGAGATTCCTCCAAATCTAGGCATCAAAAGCCCAGGTTCTGTGAAATCACCTCCTAGCTGGTTGGTTGGGGAAAGAAAGGCAATGAAAATTTCTATAGGAGAGTTTTCCAATCACAGCTTATCCTATCTCCTGTTTGCTGATGAGCAATGAGAAAAGCAGAAGAGAGAGGAGAGAGAGAGGTGCAGCTGACTAGGAGGTCAGTGAACTATGATAACAGGCATTGACCCATCAACAAATTCTGCTGTTAGCAGTGATGAAGCAAGTCTATTAGACTAGGCAGGCACATAGGATTGAGAATTCTCTTAACTGTTTTGGTGTGAATAGAGGATCCAGGCTTATATGTGATTACAGGGATAAAAAAAAATTAAGTATAAATATTCTTTGTCTGTTTCTTTAGATTCCAATAAACCCACATCACATCAAGGAGTCTCACAGATTGGTTAATGCACCATATAAAGCTAGTATGCTACCAAAGTGGACTTGAATTTCACTAAGATGTAATTACTTCTTTCCTTCTCAGAAGGAAAGTCCCTGAGGGATGAAGAAATCCTGCAGCACCTCCCTGTTGGCACAACTGCTACCTTATACTTTAAAGATTTAGGGCCACAGATAGGATGGACTACGGTGAGCTCTGCTTCAAGTCTGAGCCATTTTAATGGCTAATTTTCCATAGTTAATCCTTACATCACTTTTTGTTTCTCTCCAATATTTCTGCATGATGTCTGCTCTGATAGAGGATGCAGGCAATGAATCCTCATTGCTTCAGTTCATTTAATCAGGGAAAGCAGTAACAGTTTGAATGCCTGTTTAGTTCCCTGGGAGAGCAGCAGTGGAAAACCTGCTGCAGGGTAGGTTGGCTCCACATAACTAAGATGCAGGTTGTAAAATGGATGTCTACTGCAAAATCATTAGGAACTAGGTATGTAAATGCCTTTGGCAATCTGCTTCACAGGACCTGTGTACCTCCTGACAAAATTAGGATTATACTCCTATGAGTTTGTCCTGCAAAGAGGCATGGGAGCAACTTCACATGTCAGTACTTGAAGTGACTTCAGCAAGAAAATGCATAAAAGTAAGATTAGTTGCTGTCTGCATGTGACTGTGTCCCAGGATGCCAGTGACAGGCTAATGACAGCTGATAATTTCTGCAACATTAGCAGCCATCCACAAAGACCTTGCACATTTACTGTCTTACCTCAAATGCAAATTTTATCACAACTCACTTGGCAGCCAACCCAGCACTGCTGTTTATGCAGTGAGGTGACCAATGACCCTTCCATCTCTCTAGAAGGTCCTTGCTGCACAGTATTACGCTAGTTCCAATAAACAGCACAATGTCAAGGGAAAAGTACCTCATAATTGAAAGGCATATTTACCATTTATTAGCTACGAGACATTATTAAAATCTTGTGTTGATTACAAATAGCAAAGACAACATTAATAGGAGGTAAAATAAAAAAAGTCAAATGTTCTGCAAGATCGAGTCTTCACATCATTACTTTAGATGCAATGCTGATAAATCAAGCAGCTATTACTCAATCCAAAAAAACAGGAAGATAGGCAAAAACTTCTAATGGCAGTGTAGACTTCAAGACACACGTACATTAATATATACCAAAATATCACAGTGCAGAGTAACACCAGGCTTCTGTCATTTCATAATCTATCTTTTACCTCCTGCTCTCCCTGCCTTCAAGCTACTTCATTCAACTACAAGCCAGGAAATACTTCAGTATTATCAAATCAAAAAGATGGAATTTCTCATCTACAAGCAAACCTGATCTTCACCAGAGAAAATGCTGATCGTAACAGAAGTCAATAACCCGACTTTTCTGAATATCAAAATAACTCTAAACACATTAGAGAACTGGAATTGTTTGGGTTTCTTCTTTTGTTTGTTTTGCTCTGTTGTTGGGTTTTTGTTTGTTTGTTTGCTTTGTGACAGAAGTACAATCAGTTTCCCTTCTTTCTCCATAAGTGAGGTATGGGCCTACCTTCCTCACTTACAGAAGTGTGGAAAATTCAGCTCTTAATATTTGGTCCAAAGTTAACTTCAATTTAAAGTGATGTTCCTAAGAAATACACACCTATCTGAAATTAAATCAAGTTAGAGAATAGCTTCTTTGGTTTCCTGTCTTTTTTTTTTCTTTTTTTTTTCCTCGTAGTATTCCAATTAAAGCTTGTTTGAACATAGAATGAAATTATTGTTTCCCAGGACAACTGCTGTGCTAACTGTTCACACAGATGGGGTCACTGTGAATACTTATGAGCTGTGTTTCCAGTTTAAACAAAATTCATTCAGTAGAAGCAGAACTCCCATTTCTCAAGACAAATTCTTCACCAAATTTCATTTTAAACCAAAATAAAGCAGCAGTTTTTGAGTGCAAGAGAAGGGTGAGAGCTGCATAAATGTAACATGCATGCATATTTGTTATGATCTCTAGGCTGCCATTATTATCTTTTCATACCCATACTGTGTCTGCTGCACTGGCAATGGCTGTTTGAATGCAACTGAGGCAAATCATTGCAAAATATTTATGTGCATGGCTACCAGTTTCATAGCCCAAGCCCAAACCTTCTACTCCCTCCCTGCCTCTCTTAATGCCATCCTGGATGCGTGGAGGTGTTTATCCCACTGCATTAGTTGTCACAAAGAAACCAGAGCAAAACCATCATCTAATTCAGCTGTCTAATTATTTTCTCTCTTTTTGCAGGTATTTTTGATAGAATATACAGGCCCATTGTTCATCTATTTTCTGTTTTATTTCCGCATACCTTTTGTCTATGGTCTGGATGAGAGGTTTACATCAAGTCCGCACCCTGTAGTTAAGTAAGTCCGTTTGCAGGCTTGAGCAGTATTTCTTGTAGTCTTATTCCGAATGTCTTGCCACACTTGGTTTTTTAAGCACTCTTAAATGCTTTTGTCTTGCTGTTTCTAGCTTGGCATGTATCTGCCATTCTTTCCACTACATCAAAAGGTTGATTGAAACAGTATTTGTTCATCGGTTCTCCCATGGGACTATGCCACTGAGGAATATTGTGAAGGTAAATTGTGTCAGAATCTATCCATAGCTGCCCTTACAAATCCAGCCTAGCCAGCCTATGCTCTGCCTCTGCACCACAGACTTTTCTGTGTGGCTTTTGTAGCAACGCACAGCAAATCTCACCCATAAAGCTGCAGTTCTTTCAGAAGATTTCTTAATGTCTCTATTGTATAACCCACATGCTGTTGTACTGTTACTAATATTATAGCAGTCTCATTACTTTTTAGACTTTTAAACCTTCAGCATACCCTTCCTTTACACTCAGCTAGCCCCTTGGGTGTGAAGGTTTTAGTAACAAGTTAACTGTAAAGGTAGCACAGGCAGGCACAATGGTGGGAGAGCTGCTTTTTTGAAAAAATAAGGTTTTTTTTTTTGTAATAGTCATTTTATATCCGCTTTGCCCCTAAAATTCTCTTTGTTGTTAAGGAACTGTTTAGTTACCTTTGATCCAGTGCAAAGCAGCTCAGTTGTTCTGCATTTTCTTCTCCACAGGAGCATTCCCTAATGTCACCAGTGCTGCTGTGGCACAGGGCAGGTGTTGGGATGCAGACTCTGTTTCTTAGGTGTCTGAGAAGTAGTACAGTGACTGCATGGTTATGCATAGGCTGTAGTTATTTTACAAATAACAACAGAGTACACACTAGTAGTCAAAAGTATACCATATTCTAAGAGACAAGAGATTATCAACTGGAAAAGCATTTGGGAATTTTAACATTTGGGATTTAGACAGTCCCTTGTAATTTGCAAGATGGCAGTGATACTTCTAGCAGCTGAAGCTCTACCTTGTGGCTAACTCCTTACAGCTGTCCAGTGGCTCTGGTCCTTCTGGTGATAGCTTCATACTTTCAGAAAGGGAGGGTCTGTAGTGGAGCAGTGGCCCTCTGGAAGAATCCTCCCCACAAATTTATTGTGCTTGTTCTTGACACAACAGATTTTGCAGATCTCTTGTTCTTGACACAACAGTAGCTAATGCATGCTAAACAGCAGATAAATGAGCAACTTTACCTTGAAAAAACAATCAGTATGATAATTCTTTTTCTCACTGCCATCTCTGACAATACTTGTTCCTTTCAGACCGTACAAATTCTTGTTGCTAAAATTGACATTTGTACCAGTCATTCTGATCACTTCCTCTTTTCCATCTTCTCAGGTTGGTGGTAGTTGCTTTCATCTGTAAAGTTGCTCACAGTTCTTATTCTACCTGCTTAGCAATGCGTGGGTTTGATTTGCTTTTATTATTTCATTGGCCTTGGTGGTGTTACTGCAAAATTGTGCCAGTGCGAAAAATATCACATACTTTTTCGGTTTTTCCATCACATACACGTGGTAGCAAAGCTTCTTACTTTCAGTGTTTGATCACATACCCAGCAGATACAAATAGCTTATTTCCTAAGTGCGGTGGAATGCTACATGTAAGGGAGACACTTCAGTCTCAATAAGCAGAAGTCTGAGATGGGAATTGATGAGAGATGTGATTTTCATCCATTTTTCCCAAATGGAACTAGGAATAAATTATGTCCTACAGTACAGCAGCTTCACCAAAAGCAGTGCATACTAACATAGTATAATTTTTTCTAAGATATGTGATTTTTCTAGGCATTGGAAAGGTAGAATACCTGATTTAGCTGGACCTAGTGAACAACTCCCTTAGGGTGAATATGATAGGGATTAATACAAAAATTGCATGGTGATAAAGGAGCTAATTGAAAGAAAGATAATTATGGTTGTGCCAGAAAAGGATCTGTCAGACCTTTAGTAACAGAGAAGTACCAGTAGAATTCCTCAAAGATTAATCTCATGATTGGTCTGACATGGTCTTTCGTTACCCATGAACATTTTAATGAGTAAAAAGAAGGGATATCATCACTTTGCAGAAAAACATCTGGAGGAAAGAATATATTAGATCTAAATAAATACCATTTAAACCAGAAGACAATCTAAGAAGACAAATAGAAGGGTACATGCTGGTCATGAATAAACATAGGCAGGACATGAAGAACTAGGGATTGCCAATTGCAGTAGAGAAGACAAAAGTCCTAACCACAAGTTTGGGAACTTAGGAATAATTTATTTATAGGATCCCTGCAATATCTGAACTTGACCCACAGCAGTATAGGAGACTGTTGTAAAGATTTATTATTCAAGATTCACAGAAACACTTCCTTCCTTCCTTCCTTCCAAGTGAGTTTATGAAGTCTATATGTTCCTATCTGAACCTCACTGGAGGCGTTTGTGTGAGCAATAAGGATTCAAATGGCAGCTGGATATTTACAGTGTTACTGCTAAGGTCCTTAGCAGTGGTAGACCCCACTCCTCTTAAAGCTCCTTTTCTTGTAACTGAAGAATACTTTTGCAGTAAATAATTTTCTTTGGCTGAATAGCACTTGTTCAGTTTAATTACAACATGTATTGCTGGGGACTGAGCAACGATAATTAATTTATTTAATTTCACTTTACGGAAATCCACTGCCATATGTTCCATCTTGTGCCAAGCCCTGAAGCTAGGAGAAGGTTTCTCTGAAGATGCCATTCCAAGATTACAAGACACTGTTTCCACCTAAGTTTGTACAGCAAGGCAGTAAATTGCAAGTGCCAGTTGAAGAAGCTAGTGTTAGGGAGGAAGCAGTAGTTTATGGATTGGACACTACCTATATTGGCCCTCACTGGCATCACTCTTTTGGTTCTGCTGCATTTCCTGGGGGAAAATTAAGTCATCACAGGGAAGTTATTTAATTTTTCTGCTCATTCGTCCCACCTGATTTGTAATTACTGGTTAATAATTTGCTCTTTCTCATCAGTTATCTCTTATTTAATCTCAGAGCAAGGACGTACTATGTACTTGTATTACATCATAACCAAAAGGGTGCCCATTTTGTCTGAGGTCCCTGGGCACTGCAGTGGTTCAATTAACCCTGAGAAGAAAGTGGAAATGCAACTGAATGATACAACTGTTTGTGGCAGATGAGGGGGGCACCAGCATTTTCAGAAAAATGCACCATCAGACACTGCAGTCAGCTAGTGCAGGTTGGAGACGCTGAGGTAATCACTTTTCCAGGTTATTATTGCTCGAAATGCAGTTCAGGTATATACAGGGGGAAAAGACTGCAAAATTCAAAGCAAAAAAAACAGTTAAACCAGTCAGGACAGTAAAAAATGCAGCCTTGGATGGGATTTTTGCCTGCATGAGCAGGAAAAGAAGCTGTGAAGGAGAAAGCAGAAACACCTAGAAATGTCTAAGGTACAGGAACCTATTTAAAAGGCCAAGAAAAATTGAGGACCATAAAGAGTAAGAGGGCCTCTGCCAGAAAGAGTAAGAGGATCAGGGTTTTATTCAAAATTAAAAATAGGATGCAAGGAAAGATAAGGAAAGAAAAGAAAAGAAAAGAACAGGAGAAGTGGTGAAAGGAAGATAAAGAGCTCAGTGGTGGTCTTGCTGAAGTCCAGGTGATAAGCAAATATACCCTAAAACATTAAAAACTGAGGCACTCAGTTAGGTAAAAGAAGACTCAGCTGATGAGAGGCAATTTATGAACTGCTGAGGAGGGTTAAAGTCTGTCTGCAAGAGAATGGCACCTAGAGATCAGACCACAGGGTAAGAAGAGGAAGGGGTCAAGAAAGGGCCTCCCTCCCACCTACATGTATATAAGGAGGGAGACAGTAACCTGTCACCAAGATACCAAAGCAGCAACGAGTGTCAGGAAAAAACCCACAGGAGGCAGGGCCAAGGAAACCAAATAAGAGGTAAAGATTGTCATTGTAAGTAGTTTTTTCATGGATGAAGCCTGCGAACAAGCACTGAGATTGGTTAGGAATGAGTCAGTACAGCCCTTAGTGACAGCTGTGTTATCACTTCAGAGAGAGGAGACTGCATCGCAGAAACTCAAGGACAGCAGCAAAAGCAACAAACTAGAGAAATCACAGTGGAAATGCAGAGGAAAGCATCAGACAGGAAAAGTTAAAGCATGGAAAAGGAAGAAAACTGATGAGGTGAAGGAGAAGAGGACAGGAGATTGGGCAGTGCAAAATAATAAGCAGCGAAGAGAGGACAGTGCCCAAATCTGGTCTTACAGTCTCAGGGGTCAGCAAAACAAGTTTCTCCTTAACATACAGTCTGTATGCACTTCAACTTTGCTTGCCAGACCAGATAAATTTGTTTTCAATCATATGATCATAGTTTGTAAAACTGTTTATAAACTTGACAGTGCCAAGATATTTCAGAGGAAATCTTAACTCTATTAGCACTACTTCCTTTCTGTTATTTCCTGTTACCTGCTCCCACCTAGCACACTTAGTACTGCCATTTTTTGTTGTATTATCAGCAAGTTGAAGGATTGTCCCAATTCAATGTTATCAACAGTCCTTGCAGTGTATATCGGCCTAAAAGATTGTACTAAAACAAAGAAAAATTGCCTGTTTTTCAGAACTGCTTATATTACTGGGGATTTGCAGCTTGGCTTGCATATTACATCAATCATCCTCTTTACACTCCTCCTTGTAAGTAGCAAAACCCTCAATGATTTAAGTATTTATGATGTACTTTGTGTACTAGTACTAATCACATGTAAACTTTTTGTTTTAATAGCTTATGGGAAAAAACAGATAAATTTTGCTGTGATCATGTTTCTGGTAGGTTTCTTGCTCTTTCTATAAAATGCTAAAATATCTTGCTTTATTTCTTCTCTCATATAAGCGGAGGAGTGAGTAGGATAAGCAGATACTTAGAACTTGAACATTTGGGATGTACCGCTAAAGCTGACCACTTGCATGCAGAACAGATAAATCTGTCAGTTTTTAATGTGATTTTGTACAGAAAGTAATGTTTTGATTCAGTATCCATTCCAAGACTAGGATACTTACCTGCTGGGATGATCTCTCATAATCTTTAAAAGTTTGTGACACTGTGTTTAAAAGCCAGTGAGTTCGTTTTGTGAACTGTTTATTGAGTGTTAAGAATCACAACAGATCATAAATCTCAGAGAACTAGCCAGCTAAGAAAGTATGTTGCTGATGATTTCCAGTGATAGTTTCATTTTTCTCAGCTTCAGAACTTATTTACAGCTTTCCTTATGAATCAAAATTCTTCAGTCACTGTTCATTCTCACAATTCCGAGGAACATTTCATACACGCTGAAGCAATATTACTGTAGCCAATAGAGATGTACCTCCACACAAAGATTTTTCCTGTATTTGTAACTTGTTTAGAACATCAGCTGTTCACTTGCTTTGACAAACGAATCATCAGTGACTGCAGGATCCCAAAGCAGCTTCCCAAAGCAGCAGATTATGTGAGGTCATAATCTATTCACGTTTTATAGAGAGGCTCTGTAAGTGAAAGCACAGAGCTGGGAATAAAACTCAGGAGCTCTGACCACTAGCCATTTGCTTTAATAGTTTTGCACTGCAGACACTGGAGACTGTCCATAATCATATAAATGGGTCATTTCAATACACTCTCTTCATAATTGATTGGGGAAGCATTCTTTAAAACCAGTGAAGGAAGCTGGGTCAATTACGTTTCATGAATCATATCAATTATACTCTAGAGAAGAAGACTTACTTAAAAAGCAAACTGTATCTTCCTTGGGATTTTAATAACTATTGAGAAACCAAGATCATGCAAATAATTTTTTGGATGTTTTTAAAGGCATAAGAATGATCAGAAGATAAAGCAAGTCTCTCCTGAGTTTACTTCTATCCCCTGTGGTTTATTTAGCTTTTGAGGGGATTTTGTAAGTAGTAAATTCGATCTTTTGGACATGTAGTCCACATTTTCTGAAAAATATCATAAATATATAAGAGAGTATAATATGGACTCATGTTTGAATGGAGATGTTTCATCCTTCTGTCAGCAGGCTCGGTTAGGGATATTTATTATGTTTATAATACATTATTTTCATTTTCTTAAATATTTTAATGGACCCCAGGAAGTAATAAAAGGAAGAAAAACAAATAGAAGGGAAGAACATTTTTAACTCTGTCATACTTTTTCTTGCAGCTGTGTGAAGCTGGAAATTTTTCCATTCATGTTGCACTCAGTGACCTCCGGAGAAATGGTAAAAACTGCATGATCATTTTTCGTATTTGTGCAGCCATTCAGTACTCCTTCAGTTACTCTGCTTCAGGAAAGACCTGACCCTGGGGGCAGTTGATACCCCTCAGCTGATTGCTGTGGGAGCACAGGTTGCTCAGCACTGTAAAGATTGGATTCTAAGGGAAATCAGACAGTACAAGGAATCCAACATCAGACTGTTGAACAGCACTTCTGATCTTACTGTAAGCTTTATTGTTTTGGGCTGGGTTGTGTTGGGGGAGCAGTTCCATTGGTTATACTGCCGGTGCAAAAGGAAATAGTGCTGGTAGAAGTTATGTTTTGGTGAGCAAGGGAAAGTTCCCTCACAGTTATCCTATTCCTTCTTGTGAGTCCAGATGACATCCTGTCTTCCCACATCCTGTTTGTCCCTCTGACAGTCATGAGACACAGAAGTAGGCGGAGTTGGGTTGTCTTTACAGGAAACAATATATTTAGGAGTGTGAATATTTTGTGATTTGTTTTCTAATCTATAGGATCCAAAACCCGTAAGATCCCATATCCAACAAAGAATCCTTTCACATGGCTGTTTTTCTTTGTTTCTTGCCCTAACTATACATATGAGGTATGTATTTTCAAACAAGATATTCAGATTTTAGTTTTGCTGAATATATTTTTGTTTCTTTTAGAATGTTTAACATGCAAGAAACCTCTGAAACCGTTCAGCTCAATACATTTCCCCTCCTTCCCTAAACCCCATCAAATCAGATTTTGGACAGGAATTTGTCTGCTCTTCCTTCCCTCCCTTGAGTCAGTACTGATGTGACTAACCTTACACAGACAGCCCTGACCCTGGGCCAGTGCTGTCGTGTGGCTGCTACATAAGACAGATGGACTGTAAAGCGGGCAAATTTTGCAGCCAGGAGCAGGGAGATTGCCACGGAACAGGTGTTGCAATGAGCGGATGGAGGTGTCTGGTGGATTTATAATATAAGAGCCCAGAAATATCACTGCAGGCAGGAAGATAGTGGTCAGACAAATACAAGATATTGTGATAAAGAAAATAAGCTGAGGTCTTCTTCCCCATTTTCTTAAGTTACACAATCACTTGTGTTGGTGGTGATTGCTTTAGAAGCTTGAATCAGTTTATCATTTCATATTCCTTAATCAGGAGCTAAACTCCTGACTGAGTTCAAAAGCAGATAAAGTCAGTGCAACTCAGTGTAACATTCATTCTTGCACAGAAGGACAGTGTCAGGTTTTAAATTCAGTGGACATTAACAGATGTTAATGAGAACAGCCTTGGGCCTTGGACTATAGAAAGTTACCATATCTAACACTGATGGAGGTCTGACAAATACGAATTGGGCAGAGAAACAGAAAGGACACTGTTTTAATGCTTAAAATTTTGTCATTGTAATAGCTATGGAAGCAAATATGAAGGTTTTGTTTGTGGTAATAAGGCACTGTTCACCTTTTTGGCTAAAGGTTATTAACAGAAGAAATTGATCTGGCTGACCTTGGTTTTTTTATTTACCTGTACTAGGACAAAGTTATTTTGATCAATAGAGAGATAAATACAAATGCTGTCACCAGAAATATTTTAAATTTCCTTGGCCAAAACAGGTGGGGACCTGGATCAGTTTCACTATCATGACTCAGTGTGTTCCAGGTGAGTAATGTTTTGGTACTTCAGCCTGAAGTGATGTCAGCAGCAAGGGCATGTTTTAAATCTGATAATGAAATGTATCTTTTTTCCCCTTCCTTCCAGTGGGGCTGTTCACCTTGCTTTGCTTCATTCAGATGACAATCTGGGCAAAGGATAAACACTGCACCTACCTACGAGAATTCAAGGATTATCCAAGTCACAGAATGCCAATTATTCCCTTTTTGTTGTAAGAAAAGAAGGCTTAATTTGAATATTGCACAGAACTTCAAGAAGAAAAACCTCAAAAATGTCCTGCCAAATAAATGAATTAATTGAAAGGATTTTGGTGCATGTTGAATCTCCACTGTTAAGGGAAATTGTATGCATTTGAAAGCCACACTCCTTACATTCAAGAATGCTCAACTCGGAAGCACCCTAAAAAACAAGGCTTCATTGCACAGCTACAAAGGAAAGCCCCTGCAGTTCACTGTAACTTGACTTAGATTTTTCTGTACTAGTCTATTTAGATTGATGGATCAGAAATACTGAGAAGTCTGTGCTGAAAAGCAGCTCCAACTTTAGTGGTGGCATTCTGCAAGACAGAAGTACACTGGAACAAGGACACACCAGCTAACTACTAGAGCTCAGTTCAGCCAGCACAGCCAGCTGGCCTCAAGACAGTTGCATGATCTGCCTTCTTTGACTTGAAGAGAGTGTGCTGCCTGGAGGCAGGTGCTTTGTAACAGATAACATTACCAAAGAATATGAATGGTTCCTGGAATAAACAAATAGGCAATATCTCAAAACCCCTAATTTGCCGAAAGAATCTGAAATAAGAAGTATTTATAGGATTTGTGAATGTAATATTCTGTGTTGGGGGTTTCTGTTTGTTTTTGGTCTTCTTCATTAGTAAATTGCATACTAGTAAATAAGATTCAGAAGCAATCTAACCTATGCCATATCTTTGATATCTGGCCTGTTTTGATATAACATCTCCTTATGATACTAACGGACCTTTTACCTAGCATTTTACATCAGGCTTCTCTGAATAGTTTTTAATACACTTTGTAAATACATGAGGTGACTGCGAGTCCTCGGAATGCTTTTCCTCTTTTCAGAGCCAGGGAGAAAAATCAGCTTCATTTTGGACTTCCTGTGTTTTCTTTGTCACAGGATGTTCTGTGGGACTTAGTTGGGTTTTGTGTAAATCTAGTAAAAAAAGGCTATTGAAATCTAGCTGAATGACATTTTAAAGAAGCTATTTTAGAATATGAAGCGAATGCATAGATACTGTTTTGTTTCATAATTTATTTATTTATCTATAATAGATGTATAGAAAGATTTTTGCTACTATTTGTAAGGGTGAAATATGCAATAAATTGTAGACTATATTTTGAAACCAGTTGAAATAATTATGGCAAAAAGAGAAGGCTACAGCTGGTTGCTGAAGTTTCATAATATTTTGTACAGTACAAAGCAAGAGTGTCCTTATAAAAAAAAAATCTACATTAATTGAAGAAAAAAATCTTTCAAAGCAAAAATACATGACCCAGATTTCAATTCTGTGTAACATATCTTAGAGAAGATTTCTTAGAAATGGTAAGATCTGGTAGATAACTGAAGCAATACATCATTATGAATTTGTTTTCAGTACTGTTTTTCTACTAGTTACACTGTGAACCAAAGGAAAGAGCTAATTGTTAAATGATTTCCCACTGAGTACAGTGTGGAGTACAAGCAGGTTGAAATTTTCCTTCTGAGGAAACAGAAAGCACATACCCTATTCACACTTTACACCCACTTAATGTCCAGTCACAGGAAAGAAGAAAAATTTGGTCTTGTTTAGTAACATAGATATCTTTCCAGGTCTGTGCAAGAAAACAAAACTTTTGGCAGATTTGGACATACTCTCTTTCCTTTTAATCTCCATTTTGACATTTGGCCTCTATTTGAGGCAACTTGAAGATGAGTATGAGATCATTTTAATTAATTTTTTTTAAAAGCGAGTTTCTTGTCTGAGTCTGAGATCTGAATTAATTCTTTTCATTCTTGCTGAGACAACCGTCTGTTTTCACTGGCAGCCTGGTGAGACAGTGAAGCAATCTCCCAGGACTAGCCCCATCAGCCAGCACTGTGCTGACCTTGATAGCCCTGTGCACTCAGCATGGCAGGAATCTGCTTCTAAGCTGGGCACTGCTCTCTGCCTTGGGACCTGTCTGCTGACTTGTAGCAGGTGACATAGGGGTTAAACAAGAAAAACCTGCCAGCCTGAAAGTACCAGATAGAGAATCCATCTTTGATGTTATTTATTTGTCAACAAGGAGGAATGAGACTTCTATTCTTGTATCTTATAATGGACTTAATGTTAGAGGAAGATTTTATTCTATAGCAAGGACCTGCCTTTGACACTGTCAGCATGTAGTGTTACTGGTAGAGCAGTAGAAGTTGGCTGTTGCTAGGGCTGTTGTTGAGAGCACAATGCTCAGAAAGGTGCAAAAAAGTCAGTGTAATACTGAGTGTGGGAACCTTTGCTTTACCTTTGCTCTGCTCTGGTATGGCACATGTTTGCACTGTGCACATGCTAAGCCTGGAGACTGTAGGGGTAGTCTAAGCAACTGCCTGCTGATGCAGAGCAGGGGACACCTTTGCTTCTCGGCTGGCTCCTGCTGCACGTGGATGCAAAGGAATTTCCTCATCCTCCATCTGCTGTTTAGCAAAGTTCACAAAAACCTGTGTGAGGAAAGCAGAAAATGTCACCATGTCTTCAGCTGAGATGAGTAAGTGGGATGACTGCTCTGCAGTAAACAGACTGAAAGGGGAATCCACAGACGTCAGCTGAACTGAGACACTGTGTTATCAGCTGGGATCACGAGTTCCTCCTTTATTTTGATAAACTTCCTCGCAACTTCCTTCCTTGCAACTTCCTTCCTTTGAATGTACTTGCTTGCAACTAAATTCCTACTTTTTCTTAAGGAGGAGATGGCTTCAGCCAGGTTGGTATGGTTTGCACAGCATGAGTTTGGTTGTGATAGGAAAGAGGAGACAGAATATTTTAGTAGGAAGCTGAAAGGGAGCCAGGAATGTCTCTGGCAATCCCATCAAAACCAGTTTTGCATATATGGACCCTTAGTTACTTAGGAAAGCAGGCAGATGGGGCCGATACCCTCTAGCAAGTGGGTGTTTTCAAAACTCCCAGTGGACTTCCCAGGTTTTGTGTGTCTAATTGCTTCTCACAGTATCTTTGACACAACACAGTGCAAACCTCTTATTTAAAATAAAATTCTATTCTCAGCTCAGTCTTGTTCCAAATTGCTGACCTTGCTCAGACTGCTGCTCCTGAAGGAATGGGTTGTGTGAATTCTGTCATCTGGGAAACGCTGTCTTACCAGCTTTCACATGGCACCTATTTACACAGGATATAAATTATTGATTCATACGGATACACCCTCCTTGATGAGAGGCCTGGGAATCTTGCCTGAGAAAGAGGTGTAAGACAACTTCTCTACTCTAAATGATTTGGTCCTTCAGTTGTGTGGATACATCCCCATTATGTTGCCTAATTCTCATCAGACAGACTTTCTCATGGATGTTTTACTTTTTACTCACCTGATCTAACGTTGTTTGAGACACAGAATATTCTTCAATATGCAAATTTTCCTTATTGGAGATTATTAATCGAAAGATCTTAGCCAGAGAGGAAGAGCAAATCTGATACTGCAGCATGTTGTAGTGTTTCTCTCTCTGTAAACTCCCTGGGAAGTTGATGCGTATGAATTGCTCAGCAGGAACAGGATCTGGAGGCAGCCCAGACTTTGGAGATTTGATTTTCAGAGTGACAATGTACCCATCTCCAAACCTGGGAAGGACATGTGGATTTAGGAATTGGATGAAGAAGTGGTTTCATTATTCAGGAAGGAAATTAGTTTTCTGCAGATATGAAAACAATAACAGTATCTGAGAGACATTGCCTAATAGCTCCATAAGATCCAGCTTTTTAGGAAGCTGTGTATTTGCCCTGCAAATGTGCTATGTAGCATAGTAGAATTGAAATGAGATCTGGTCAGATTGTCTAATATACGACAGAGCTGCACCCAGAAATAGGTCTGGTTAAACATTGAATTGCTTGTATAAAGAATGGTACAGGTCACATACACTACGTTTTCCCATTAAAAACCACCATAAAAATATTCTACTTACTTGTATTTTAGCTCCTGAATTGTGCCTAGGCATTTGAAGGTACCTTGTACCATGATGGCCAAACGAGTACAGAGGGCTTCACATTCTTCCATACTTTCAAAATAGAAAAGAGATATTTGAGATACAAGCCAACAGATAAACTTCAGCTGCTTTTGGATTCTAACTGTTTTTACCTGTGTGAGGTTAGAACCACTGCTCGCCCATCTCTGAGCACGCCAACAATAGAGTCCCACAGGAGGCGCCGGGACTGAGGATCCATTCCAGTAGTTGGTTCATCCTGTAGTGGAAATGTTGAGACAATCAGAATCAGATAAAAAAGGGAAAATCTGTTTAGAATAAAGTCATTTTTTGGACCATAGCATATAATTGCTTCTCCACAGCAATCTCTGCCTTGTGAAAGCACATACACCTTGAGAAGTGCATGAGTGAGTGGGTACCAATGGACTCCTTGGCCCAAAGCAGTAAGGAAACAAGTACAAGGACCTGCAGGTAAGAATACAATGCTGTCTGTGTAGGGCATAGCTACGGGGAAGGGAGTGCCTTTTCTGGGCAACAATGAGTTCTCACCAAGTAGTCTTACTTGGATAAACATATAGGACATTGCTCAATCCAAGAAACAGTGAAGTCACTCTGATTTACACCAGCTAAGGATCCAATCCTGCATTAATCAGCTAACCCAGTAAGTAACAAAAAATGTAAAAAAATCTAGGATAGAAAAATTTTCATTGAACATCTTGTCTTAAGAAATTATGAGAAAGCACTTTATCTGACTGTTTACTACATACAGGCAGAATACATGTAAAGCCATATTAAATGGTACAAGGAACCATGCTACTAAAATGTATTAAAACACTTCTTCATAGATTTTACAAAGTAAAAGTGACTATGACTAAAAGTCGTAGACATACAAATTAAGGTGGTACAATATAATCTAAATAAAGAATTTTTGTAGTAATTTCGTACAGAATTTCCCTTTTGATATGCAATTCTCTGATCACTTATTTTATTTGGCAAGAACTACATTTCAGCATTTGTATAGTTTAGTATAAATTTGTGTAATTTATTCCAGAGATATTAAAGGCTGAAAAAGGGTACCTATCTTCCTCTGTTCTGCTGGATAAAGCAGCCAGGTGTATATGTTAGAAGATCATCTTTTACATCAGTGGCTACGCTCTGACAAGAAAAGGCAGGCTGAAACTAAACAATGGTTTAAATTCAGATTTTTCTGGATTATAGATTTTATCTCAACACATTCTTTGCTGAAGATCTTTCTTTTGTAATCACTTGGGGTCCATTGAAACATAGTTGTGCACCCCAGACTATGCCTGAAATTAACTCAAAATTACACTGAAATAGCTGCAAGTTGAGGACAGAAAGAAGCTTGCAAGGCCTTTGTAGCTCTTTAGCATGTAGTGTTATGAGATGTTAAATTGAACTATCTCAGGGCTGTGTTTCCATGAAACTTACTAGCAAGATGAGTGGTGGGCAGCCTATCAGGGCAATGGCAGTGGAGAGCTTGCGTTTGTTGCCACCGCTGTAGGTCCCTGCCAGGTGGTCTGCGTACATAGGAAGTCCCAGCTTCTGGATGCCCCATTCTGCAACCTGTGAGAAAGACCATCTACTTCACACAGCAGCTAATGCATGACAGACAGGATTGCTGATACATCCCTCTTCTGGCAGAAACATGACAGCCCCCTGGGTTTTAGCACATTCATTTTAGAACTGGACATGGGAAGTACAAAATATTTATGATGATGATGAGGGGAGTTCTAACTACCTGAGGGAAAGCCATAAAGCAGCCTCAGCTATAGACTTCTATCCGTGCAAGAATTTAAATTATTTTCTTCTGGAATCTTCTTCCTGCTTTCTTTCCTATACATACACAACTGTAAAGACAAGAGCAAAACAGCAACCATCGCCCTTCTGAGTCACAGGAATTGCATCTTTAGCCTTTCACTGTTGGTGCCACAGATTTGCAAGTACCATTAATGCCTGGGAACCTGCATTTGATAGTGTGGTCTTGTTACTTAACTGTCCAAATGACAGAAAACACTCCCAGGACTTCAATGCACAGAATAACAAGTCCACTTTGGAAATTCTGGCCCTTGGCATGTTAAGAGCACAGTTAACCATCACAAATATTACTGTAACTATCAAAAGCAAGACTACTTTACCCTCTTGATTTCTTCTGCTGGAACCCCCCGCAAGCGTGCATATAAGTAGAGGTGTTCTCGTCCTGTGAGCAGGTCATCAATGGCATCAAACTGAGGGCAGTATCCCATGTTTTGATGGACATTAGACATGTGGGTCAATATACTGGAGAAAGAAAGACAAGAGTTGTAGTTCTGTAATACTAGCTCTAAGACAGAGAAGAACAGTTTGAATAAAATCTTTATTTTCTGGGGCAACAACTCTTGTAAGAGGACAATGAATTATTCCTGATAAAATGTCCTACTAAAATACCTGTCTGTACATAAGAGCAAGGAGTATATTGTTGTACTAAGTCAACTCAGTCCTGGTTAAGAGTGTTAGCCCATTTCCCCTCACCCATTTTCTTGTTAAAGTATAGGCTAACTTAATGAGAAGTTCTTTAAAAAGCCACTCAGGTCTTACTTTTTGAAAACAGTGTTTATATCTAGAAGAAAAAAATCAGTTATTTCGACTCAGAGTGTGGTCACTAGCAACAGACAGGTGGGACACAAGGCTAACACTTCGATGGTAGTACGAAAAGTACAAAATCACAGAACGGGTATGGTTGGAAGGGGGCTCTGGAGGTTATCTTGTCCACTGACCCTGCTCAGGCAGAGGTCACCTAGAACAGGGTGCTGGCAACAAGAAAGTTATTGTTCAAATCACATCAGTAGACAAACAATCAAATCCCAACTACACCTAACAAGCCAAGGCATACAACCTGGAAGTAAACTAACATAAGTGCATACCAGATCCCACTAATAACTTATGACATTATGCCAGCACTGTGTGAACAAAGATGCTAGAAACATCCAGAGAAAAGTCCCAAAGCTCAGATCAAAGTACCCTGTTGGATGGGTTATCTTATGTTTGGGAGCTCTTGACACTAGATATGATTGCCTTGTCCCACTGTTAGCATTACTACAACTTACCCACAGATTTTACAAGAGTGTTAAAGGTATCAAATGCAATTGTGTCTTAGCTGTGATCTCAGTACCACAGAGCTGCTGGATCATTGAGAGGGTGACCTGGACAGTTCTACACTGGTAAATGGACTGTCACAGGGATATTTTAAAGGTGCTTACCTTTTGCCAGCTACTACAGCATCTCCAGATGTCACATCAGTATCTCCAGTCAGCATTTTGAATGTTGTTGTTTTGCCAGCGCCATTCACTCCCAAAAGGCCAAAGCACTAAATTGCAAAAGTTATCATATTCTTTAATATTTCCAACTTGCAAATCAGCAGGGGCATAAAATCTGAACCGATCCATAGAATGTAATCTAGTGTTATTGAACAACCTACCTCTCCGGGACGGATGCCAACACAGAGTCTGTCCACTGCAGGCTTGCATCGACCTGCATAAATCTATATTGACGGGTGGAGGAAAAAAAAAGGAAAGTTCCTATTTCAAGACATCAACAGAAATGGAAATCATCTGAATTTTTTAGTTTAATGCTATTGGGATGAGGCAACTTTAGAACTAAGACAAGAGTAAATATTTGTTTCATACTTCTCAAAATATTACCTTTGTCAGTTCTTGTAATTGTAAGACATCTGTTGTGTTTCCTCCATTCATAATTCTTTTTCTTTCTTCTGCAACATCCTCATCTTCATTAATAATAGGTGACATGGCAGTCTCACCAAACCTGGAAAACCCCAAGATACTGAGTTGCCTTGAGTTCAGTTAGAATAACAGTGTAAAACAATGGCTAATCTGCTGCCAAAAATGTGACTGGTGGAAGCAGTGGGGTTGAAACTTCACAATGTGACATTGGCTGGAGTATGCCTGCTGCTGGGAGAAGGCTTGACCTTTAAAGTTAATCTCTAAATACTAAAAAGGGAGTAAATAGCTTGCTCAAAAGAACATGCTTTGTCAGTCACTGGTATGACAATAACCTGCCGCTTGGCCACAGCTTTCACTACTGGCTACTCTCAGTAGCTAGTGATGGTCCTTCTACAGAAATTGAAGTTTTGAGTAGATCTCTCTGCAAGACAGTATTTTTATAATTGCACCAATTATTACTCTTGTTGGCGATCTTGAACAGGAGTGAATGACCCACTCACAGCTGGTAGGTAGCTGTTTTCACCAAGGGAGAGGCACATTTGTAAAGCAAAGAGGGGAAGTTCACGGAGTGTCCAGAATACAGCTGTCCTGTGCCACAGACTAGAACTGCTGTCTCGGGATGTCAGGCTAGTACCTCATAGTACTAGCTAGTAGCTAGCCTGACTGGTACTGAGGACACTGCAAACTTTCCAGGTAATTTTATAATCTCACTATTACAGTGTCTTAAACTAAGAAAAATTACATTAAAATCGTAATTCAAGAAACCTAATTTCTTTAATAGAAGATTTTTAAAACCTCTTAAGATAACGCAGATTTGTAAATGCTTTCTTGAATCAGGATTTTAATAAATTAAGATCAGGTAAGTAAATAGAAAACAAAAAAGCTACAAATTTAGAGAAAAATTAAGAACAAAAAGAAAAAAAGAGGGATATAGAGAATAACAAAGATAGTAATCTTTTTAATAAAGGAACATTAATAGAACTTTCAGACGTACCATCTTGTGGAGAATAAACGGTGTTGCATAAGGAGATTCAGAATGAAGAACACAACTCCTTGAAGAGCCATGGCAACCAGGTTCTTTCCAACAAAGTCCCACTGAAAGGGATCAGAAACATGCTCCTCACCTTTGGAGAAAGAGCACCAGAAAGGAGGGTGAAATAGTGCAGAAAAACCCCCCTACTCCTCGGAACAAAAAGCATAATCATAATGATTTACTTTACTTTATTTGCTCATGATCAGGCAATGGTTTTAATTTTCCAGTCTTATAAAGATTCTTAACAAAATACTTTCCATGTTCAGCTGCTGCATGGGAGTAAAAATAAATATAATTTCTCTGAATACACACTAATTTGGATATCATTACATGAAACTTGCATGGATTATGTGAAAAGACACACATTTTCTGAATGAAAACAGATGAGTTCTGCTGTATGACTATTCTTTTAATAAGCTGTCTGATATCAAAGATAACCATATCTCAAGAGAATGCGTTTGAAGAACAACAGTCACTTTAAACATTAACTGAGGTATTTAAATGAAATGAAAAAATAAATCTTCCTGTAATGATTTAAGGTCTTCCAAACAAAGGATAAAAAGACGCCAGAGTCTGACACTGAATGAATGGGCTCATTTCCAAAGCAGACTGCTGATTGGGATGTAGAGTTCTGGCAGCACTATCAGAAGCTGTGATTCCTTCAGAGGGGTTGAACTCTCATACTCCTCATCCATCTGATGACGTAAGACATGAGAATTTCAGAAACATCTACTACTTGTCTGACTTAATCCTTACAAACATCTCATCCAAGGTCAGGACATGTGACACTTGTCTCTTATTGGCTTTACTTACCAAACCTTGCATATACTTCAGTCACAGCTTGGTTCATAGCCAAGTCAATGAGTCCACGGCCCAAGCAAAAATGTGGGAGGACAAGCAGCAAATTTTTCAATGTTTTGTTAAACCTCATCAAAGACTGTAAGAAACAGAAAAAACACAAGCTGTTTAAACCAGACTTGTTTAAGAAAACATAGCAACCTAAGTGAAAAGTTCTTTGTCATGTCAGAGAAACTGGATATTCTGTTCTTTAAACAGAGAAAACAGAGTATTTATCAAGTTTCACTCAAAGCAACGTAAAACAAACAGCAGAATCCTGGCATACACTGCACCAGACAAGGTGCTTGTGAAAAACTGGCAATGGGGGGAGAAATTAGTCTTTGTAATGCTTTGTAATGAAGTATTTCCCTATGTAGCAGAGGTAATGTAATTCTGGTGGTAACATGTAAGGCTGCTATGTGTTTTGGATTTGCACTGAAAACAGGCCTGATAACACAGCAAGGATGTTTTAGTTATTTCTGAGCAGCACTTGCAGAGACAATGCCTTTTCTGTGCCTTACCTCACCCCTCTAGCAGGGAGGCTGGGGGTGCACAAGGAGTTGGGAGGGAACACAGCTGGGACAGCTGACCCCACCTGGCCCAAGGGATATCCCAGACCATATGGAGTCATGCTCAGCACATGAAGCTGGGAGAAGAAACAAGAGGGGAATGTTCAGAGTTACAGCATTTGTCTTCCCAAGTCACCATTATGTGTGATGGAGCCCTGCTTCCCTGGAGATGGCTGAACATCTGCCTGCCCGTGGGAAGTGGTGAATGACTTCCTTGTGTTGCTTTGCTTGTGTGTGCAGCTTTTGCTTTATCTATTAAACCGTCTTTATTTCAACCTATGAGTTTTCTCACTTTTAGTCATCTGATTCTCTACCCCATTCCATGAGGTGGGGAAGTGGGTTGCAGAGTGAGTGAGTGAGTGGCTGTGTGGTGCTTGGTTGACATGGGATTAAGCCATGACAATAGTCAGGGCTGCCACAATACTGACAAGTACTGGCGTCTGGGCATAATTACACAGTGGATGTTGGTGCAATGTGGAGGTGCCTGGGACAGTGTTAAGTGCCAGCAGCAGTCCAGCTGCATCAGCAGTGAATCCAGAGAAGGGCCATCTTCCCTCTGGAGATAGTGTCTGCAACAGAGACATGTTTTTGAAGGTAACCATGCTGCCCTGATGTACCATAGACTGAATGGCACTAGATTGAACCCTGTGCTATCAAGAACCATAGCTGTGAACGTAGGACAAGCAGAGGCAGAAAGTATTGTCAAGTTGGCCCTTGAAAACATGAATTTAACCCAGATCTGTTTCTCCTTTGCAGCAAATAACAATGTTTGATCAAGCACAGAGTGAAAATGCACTATCAGTAATGACAGCTAATTGGACTGCTGTCAGATTGGGTGTCAAATGTAGCGGCCAGAGCTTCAACAACTGTGGAGGTGATAGCATATGAGCACTGTGGGGTGCATACCATCCTGTGGGATAGTAGTGCATACAAGCCAACAGCACTTTGTAAACTGATCTCTTAGTCTTTCTAAGACCTAATTTTGGCACTGGCTGTATTCTGTCACCTTTCTAGTGGTGTTAAATAATTTTCAGGCAGTTCTCAAAATGCTACTATAAGCAGAACTCTCCTCTAACACAATAACCACCAGGAGTAAGTGCCTACTGTCTACATCTTCCCATATAACACAAGCTGCAGAAGAAAGCACAAAGTGCTATGTCTTGACCTTCCCACTGTGCACGTATACAGAAGTTTGCTCATAGGTACAAAAAACACTCAATGTCATTCCTTGTGCATGCCCTAGATACTAATTTCTCCGAGTCACGTCTCTGGGTTACTCTGCTCACCTGTACCTGCAATTACTCAGCAAGTTTCTCACTCATTTACTGCCAGACAAAATGGCAAGGTAGAGAAAGACAGTTACTATGTTCTTGCTATGCTTGGATGTTCTTTGCACACCTCTTTAAATCCAGAGATTAATAAAAACATGTATTGAGTTTGCATGGCCAAGTTTTGGCAACGGGGGGCTACAGGAGTGACTTCTCTGACAAGCTGCTGGAAGCTGCTCCCATATCTAGCAGAGCCAATCCCTGGCAGCTCCCAAAGATGGATGTGCCGCGGGCCAGCCCTGGGCCAATTAGGAAGGGTGGTAACACCTCTGTGATAACATACTTAAGAAGAAATCAAAACAAAAAGTGATTCTGCAGTTATAATTGCACCTCAGAGAAGGGCAGGGTGAGAATAAGTGAGCGAACAACTATGCAGACACCAAGGTCAGTGGGGAAGGAGAGGGAGGAGGTGCTCCAGGTGCTGGAGCTGAGATTCCTCTGCAAGCCATGGTGATGACCATGGCAAGGCAGCTGTGCCCCTGCTGTTCATGGGGTCCCCGGGGATGCAGAGATCCAACTGCAGCTCATGGAAGAGACCCATGCCAGAGCAGGTGGATGCCTGAGAGGAGGCTGTGACCCCATGGGAGGCCCATGGAGAGAGGAGTCCATGTTGGAACAGCCCGTCCTTGAGGGATTGCACCCAGTGGAAGTTACCCACCCTGCAGCAGTCTGGGGAGGTATATTGTCTGTGGGATAGACTCGCACTGCAGCAGTTTGCAGAGAACTGTTGCTTGTGAGATGGACTCACGTTGGAGAAGTTCATGGAGAACTGTCTCGGGACCCCACGGTAGAGATGGGGAAGGACTCCTCTCTCTGAGCAGTGGGAGAAACAACGGGCGATAAACTGACCATAACCCCATTCCCTGTCTCTCTGTGCCACTAGGGGAGCAGATAGACTTGGGAGGGAGGAAAGGCTGGGGAGAAGGTGTTTTTTTCAGATTTTTTTTTCTCATTATCCTGCTCTGATTTTTTTAATAATAAATTCAACTAATATCTCTAATATTTGCCCATGACGATATTTGGTGAGTGATCTCTCCCAGCCCTTATCTCAGCTCATGAAGCCTTTATTATATTTCTCTCCCCTTTCCAGCTGTGGAGAGGAGTTAGAGAGAGGCTTTGGTGGGTGCCTGGCATCCAGATAGCATCAACCCCCTACAAAACATTACTTACTGGGTTATTTTCAAATAATTCCAGGATGAATGTAATGGCACTGCTGTTGATTCCCACAAAGAGATTAATACAAGACAATGCAACATAAGCAGTGCTGGGGATACTGAAGAAAGAAGAAGCAGGGTACATCATGGGAATTACTGCCCATCTGCATGCAAGAAATAGAAAAAAAGTATGATAACTTCTCAGTATTCTGATGTCAGTTGGTCTAAAGAAAACACAAAGCTGAGCCTTCTTCCCATCCCAAGTGCAACAAAATGGTGTAACCAACCAGCAATCCACCACAGTATTTTCTCCCTGGTTACTACATAAGATTTTTTAATGCTTAGTCTTTTTTTGCTATTAAAATGCAGGGCAATAGACACTGCTAAAACTGAGAAAACTTAATGGTAGCAAGGTTGGTATCACCACAGGTATCCTTGCATGTCTCAGTGAATTGTACACCAAGAAGGAGAAAAAAAGAAAAGTTGAATGCTGAAAGATACTTTAGTATTGACTGTGAATGCGGTAAGTGAACAACCACTAAATTCCTACACAATGTACAAGGAAGAAAACAGCAAACTGAAAAAATATATTTTCTTGTACGGGTCACATTTAATGCTTAAAAACGCAGGGAGGAAGTGACAAAAGAATCTCTTTTCCAGCATGTGGCCAGACAGAGTATGTAAATATCCCATAGAAGAATCCAGTTTTAACCTGTTTAGGATCCACTCGGTTCCACTCTTCAAAGCTGGATTCCACTAAGTACTGAGCTCAGTAACATGAAATCACTTCCATGTGAAATACAGGGCCCACCTGCAGGAATAACCTTGAACACTCACCCATACAGAAGCAGCAAGGCAATGAGCACAGGGAGATTGGTCGGAGAGGCGTATGCTTTCTTGTTGAATCCAGCGAATATAGCCACAACCATTCCAGCACTCAGTGCATAATTCACCTGCCACAGCACACTGCGTAAGACCTGAGAAGGGCTGCATACATATCTAGATCCTACACATCATTCCAAAAGGATTTTATATTGAGGAACATCAGAATTTGAGTTAGACTAGTCATACTGAACCTTTTGGATAGGTCCCTACAATACTGAACATTTCTCTAAGGCATCTTTTGTCGGACTGTTCATCAAAAATACAACATATATTATTGTGTCTTAGATTGTGGTATGTGAATCAATTATTTCATAGTCCTGCTTCCAGGCTTCCCACAAAAAGGGGCCATGGGTATGCAAGCGAAGTGCAGTTTCTGGTGATGCAAAAAAAAGCTGTGTAGGATGGAAAAGCTAGTTACTTGAGCCACATTCCTGGGAAGAGGCTAAAGTGAGTATGCTTGGCCACTGCTCCATTTCTCTGTTCGGTATTAGTAGCACTACTCTACTGCAGTGCACAGAATTCCCCACACAGAATGGAAGGCAGCATTTCACAGAACTGCTAACACCACTTAATGCCTTTGCATCATGCTGTCAAGGGCAACGGCCAAGCAGAATTCCTGTCAAGGAAGCTGCTGTGAACAGCAGGGAACAAGAACTCTGAGATCTGCTTCTTTTCCCTCATTTACTAAAATAATGCTTTGCTTTAACTTCTCCTGAGAGAACACCTTCCAAATCCTGAAGAGTTCTGAGATTTTCAAGTATTGATTTTGTTTTCTTTTTAATTTTTTTCAATTCCATGTTCATGCTTTTCATATTGCATAATTCCTTAGCTGCTTTCTTGGTTGCAAAGGCATGGCCAGAGAACCAGTCCCTGCTGTGCCTTAACCAGCCAAAGAATTTTCTCTTTCACGACAAAGTGGCTGGAGGAGTAACAGGAGGGAAGCTGAGACCTGTCTAAGCAAGTCTGGACCCATGGTATAAATCTTTTCGGAATGACACAGTGACCAAGATACAGTGACCTAAATGAATATGTCATTTTACACACCCTAGGCTATTTTGTCAGGCCATAGATACTGTTTCAGCAGGCTGTGAATCTTCCTCACTTAGGTTTCTTGAATATCTTGAAATATGTTTTGGGTCTTCTAGACGACAGGAGTGACTAGCACCAGGCAATGAGGCTTTTCCCTGCTACAGTAAATTGTACTTTATTATATATTCAGTTGTAAGAACTGGAAATCCTAAGACTATAAAAAATACAGCTTCATTAGCTGACTAATGAGTTATTCACCCGAAGTAATTTCTACATCTGTTAGTAGTTCAGAGGCCAGATCCTAAGCATGCTCTCTGAGAAACACTTAAGAGAAACAAATGCTTTGCAACGCTTAGAATCACCTTCACTTGATTCACTGGTTACCCTCAGTTCATGCCCACCCAGGATAATCAGAGGCTGTCAATCAGACCAGCAGTTACTTACTATGTCCCACATGAAGTTAGTTAGCCAGTAGATAACAGGGCTCACACCACTGACAAACTGGAGATGCTTGGCTTTTGTTACACGTTCTTGGATCAGGTATAAAACAAAACTGGCTGGTATAAAGGACATGGCAAAAATCACACAGATAGCAACAACAGCATCCACTGAAGTGGTCAGTCTAAAACAGAGCACAAGAAGGGACTGTGAGCAAGGGAATGGATGCAATGCAACACTGTATTAGCATCTGGGGACTCTGGAGGGTGCTTCAAGATCTAGAAGTAGCAAGTCTTATTTTTAAGCAGAAGGTTTCCCCAGAATGTGAATAGCTAAATGTGCTGAAAAACATGTGCTAAAACACACGTGCTAAAAAACAATTTTTCCAGCTTGTTTTGGGGACCATAGCTAACAAATATGGCACCACTCCTTGATCATTTACTTGCTTTATGTATCTCAGTTTGACAGCCTTTCCCATGTGGGGCATCTCAAACTGGACACTTAGGCACAATAGCCAAAGTGCTCTGGAAGCATGAAAAAGAGAAAAAGGCAAGTTGAAGACAGTGAGATGAAGCACAGATTTTGCCTCTGTGCTATAATGCAAAGTTTTCAGTTTCACTGAATTATGAACTTAATAAGAGAATGAAAAATCTTGTCTTTTTAGGGATGTCTTTTTCAAGAAATTATGACTTTCTGGATTCTAGCATACACCAACCCTACTCCATGCCATTGAATATCTACCTGCGTGCTGTCCTTGGCACCAGAAGAGTGGTTGTCAACTACTCGACCTCATTCCATTTTTTATTATGTGTTTTATTTCAGAAATAAATGTATTGGATTTGGATCATGAACAAAGATTATTGCATGTTTCAGAATCTTTGGGAATCTTCTGTTGGGAATCAACAGAAACATGCAATAATGTATAACCAATGCTCATAGTTCCTATGTGGGATGGGAATGAACTCTTATGGGAATTTAATGAGACATGAATACATTCTTGTTTAGAATAAAACTTCAGGGAAGGGCTTCCACATTCTGTCAGTTGAACTCTTTCTCCTCAGAATGTGAGTATGCTGGAGTTTGCAAGCTGCCAGGAGAGGGAGGGGTAAAAGCCAGAAGCAGAGCACAAGCAGACTTACACAGTGACTTCAGAGAGTTGCTCCTTGGTGAGGTTCAGAGGATGGTTTATAGCTGTGATCCCATGTTCCTCAGGGGCTTGGCCAGTCCTCAGATTAGCTCTGAGGATTGCATTATTGGCTACATTGAGGAAACTAACCATAGCATGCCATCCTTTATTGTTAAACCACACCTAAAAGAGTCAGAAATCACTGATTAATTTAAGAAGCCTTCACTGAGCTGTGGGAGAGAATCTGGCTGCCTTTTATCTACTTTGGTGGGCAGGCGTGAATGCAGCACCAGGAATTCATAATTTCTAGGCACAGTCCTGCAGGAGGAGCTTACATACTATGCTTTTAAAAGCATTGGACAACTACTGTCAGGGGATTTTATAGAATCACATTTTAAGAATGAGTGTGCTACACAAAGTATTTAGGACAGCAAGTAGTACTAAGAATATGATTTTAAAAAATCTCCCATTTGAAATACTATGAATAAGAATTACCTATAGTATGAAATACAGTGTTAATACCAAGTTATTTCTAAAGTATATCATTTCAGCTCTTCTTGAATGTGGGAACACCACCAGCAGTATTCTCATAATTTGAAGTCTATGTCAAGAAAGACCGTGAGTTAGCAGACTAATTCCAGCAAATACCTTAATATTATCTTCAGTTTCCATATATTTAAGGAAATTAGGGATTTCTTTAGCAGCAGCCAGTGAGGTTTGTCCCTAAAAGAAAAAAGAAAAAGCTGAAGATCAGCGCTCTAAGTGAAATCTAATGCTGCAGTAACCATGCTTTAGTAAGGGACCAAAACCCAAACAAAATTAAAAATCTTTCTTACTCCTGTCACATTCATCATTTGGCCAAGATCACTTAAAAAATTGACAATTTGATCTCCAGAAACATGAAGGACTGGAAGTCTTCCTCCTACAGAAATTCCTCCATATCTAGTAAAGAGAAAAATATCATCAATAAATTGTACGACACCCCCATAACCGTACATGAATGGAAATACTAAAACCCCACTTAATGCAAGTTTTATTTCGATACATCACATATTTAATGTATAACAGTTTCTTCTCTTTTTCTAACAAGTTCCATTAGGTCTTTATAGGGCTTACAAATAACAGAAGCTCTATCAGTTTCTGAGAGATTTATGCCAGGATCCTGAGAAAATTATTTAGATACAAGATTTGGAGAAAACAGTGCTTTCTACAAAACAAAATCTTTAAATCAAGATAATTGCCATATAATGGTTTAGACAGCATGGAGGACTAAGGACAGCACAGACCTCCATTAAAATTTCACATGTTCTGAGAGGAGCTGTTATTCACCAATGTCAGTACCAGGCAGCACTCCATAATGATAAATACTATTGCACAAGATGAACTGAAGCCTAATCCCATAGAAAGCAGTACTTGCACATGAACAAGCAGATATTCCATGAAAAAAGGCAGTCATCCAGCTGCTATCTTTGAAGTGAACTCCTACTGCTGGTGAAAAATCAAACAAGTTTGTGCTTCAGGCTAACCAGTTTCTTTCTAAGCTTAGTAACTGCAGTGTAGATATCACACTGGGTTTAGTTGGTATCTCTACCTAAGTGAAGAGAACTAGCGGAATCTGGTTTATAACTACTGCACATGTACAGAGCAGGCATGAGGAATTGTGGTTGTTACTTCTGTATTTGATCGGCTGGTATCTAGGTTTTGTCTAACTCAGGTCCTTTCATTGGAGGGTTTATATCTTTTCTGCAGCACTGAAAGAGCTGTGTCACAGCACTATTACAATATACTGTACTATTGTGTTGAGCCTTTTCACCACACAGTTCTCATGAGTTTGACTACTGTAGGTAATAAAGCTCTGATAGTTCCATTGTGAGCCTCTTGCCTTCATCTCCTGCAGAGAGTTCAAACAAATATAACCCCTTGTCTTTATAAGACTCTTCCTGATCCCCAGCCTATTTCCCACTGAAGCCATCTCTATGTTCTACACTATCTGCCACAATTCCCCTTGTCCATTTGCAGAAACGTTGTGAGGCTCCCTGGTTAAAGAGAAATACATTGCTCCTTTATTTGCCACCTCAGTTTGTGAATTGGTTTCTTACCTCTGCTCATTGACCCAGTATTTACTCTTCAAGCTGAAACAGACAAAGAGAATCTGCTCTCAATGCACAGAACCAAAGCCAATTATATTGTCAGGCTTAAATAAAAATTAAATTTGAATTCCTATACTTTGCAGACCTCCAGTCTGCTGGTTATTACTTTGAGTTGTGGGGTTGGCAGGACTTTTGGCATTCCTTGCAGTGTGTTTTTGGCTTTTTGTTTCCTGACATGATTCATCTCCAATTCATACACAGATAAGCAAGATTCCTAAAGTGACAAATACTGGGCTATTCTAATCCATAATTATTTGATTTTAAAAGATGTATCTAAAGTAATTATGACACATGCCAAGAGGAATCAGTCAAAGGCAGTCAGCACATAAGTAATATAAAAGGAATTTCAAGAACTCTGCTGGGAACTGAAAAAGTAGCAGGGCCTGAATCAGAGATAATAGGCCAGGATGCCACATAGCTAATTACCACACTCAACACACAGGCAAGCTGAGGAGCTATCAGCAGGATGGATGTATCTGTGTAACATTGTCCTTTGGCTGCTCTTTAGCATTTCTGGGAAGCAAGTGATAAATAAGTCAGGCAGATGGTCATGTTAGTGTGGCTACAGTTTTTCAGGGAGACAAAGTAGTATCTCTGCAAGGCAGTTCACCAGTGCTGTGCAAAGGCACAGCTTTTCTCACCATTAACACGGCATTCCATCACCACCGACACTTAGCTCTGCCTATAAAGGAGTACCTGATTATACAAATAGTTATAATTGAAAATATTGAGCTCCCCTAAAATCAGCCTCTTTTAGTCTTATATCAGAAATATGGACATGGTACTCAAATCTACAGAATACTGTGGCAAATCAGGTGTTATGTCATTATTAAATAAGATTTTTATCGCTGGGTACAAGATACCACATGTGAAAAAGACATAGAGATTCATCTCTACCTTCCTTTTATCAAAGTGGGATATGTTTTCACCAGAAAATCTGAAATATTTCTGTGGGTCAGATCTTGAAGAATTTCTGTGCTGCGCTGCACTCTCTGTCAAGAAAAAACCAAAACTAATAAATCACAATAAACTTTAAAGTGTCTTAAGCTATTAAGTGTTTGTCAGGAAAAGAGAAAAAGTAGCTTTGGTTCAGAGAAAATGCCCAGGTTCATAGTATCACTGAAAGAGAGTGGGTGAATCACTCGTGGGTCATTTATAGCCCAAACATCCTTACTTTACGAAGACTTCAGAAGAAATCAATAAGTTTGTGATGCGTGACACAAAACAGTCCCATGTCACTCTGAAACAGTTATTTGCAACAAAGGTCGGAGTTGCTCAAGGCTTTTTCTTCAAAATGAAAGAAGGAAACTTTTCAAAGAAACAGAGGCCCCAGAAAAAAAAAGTAGTTTCCTATGATTTAGCAGCTTTAGGTAAAAATGAATACAAAAAATTCACCTTCACTAGCACATTAGGTTGTTTGAATGAAAATTACTTTTTTTTTTTTTAAATATGAAAATGGTGCCACATGACAACTTTGTTGAGTCTTTTACAAATACAGGGCTGCTGTTAAATGTAAGACCTCGCACTCCTGAGTTTATCCCAAGGTCGAATATACTTTAAGAGGTTCCTGGGCAGCTTCAGATGGCAAAGCTTGCAACCTGAAATGATTTGATAATGACCTAGAAAGTAACTCTAATGAACTTTCCAGAAGTTCCAACATTTATCCACAGAGAGTACTGGATAACACAGAAGTCACATTACAGACATCCAGCTGATTCTAGACAGGAATTATTTAAATGTGCAAGCTTTTCCAATACCTCTGAAACTGAATTCCAAATTCCAGAAATTCTCACTCTCTTGATAAAGAATGTACTCAACTCCCTCCATGTACATTAGCATGGCAAGGTGGTTAGACTCTGGTCCCTTTTCCAGCACTTGCCATGAAACTTTTCTACAAAGATTTATGGCACAACGACACAACCTGTGGTGGTGGGAGGCCTCCTGCACCTGCAGGGCATTCTGGCAGCATAGTGAGTCTCTTGTGAGTGCTGCACTTGCAGGAAGGTGATGGATTCTCGGGGCTCCACTCTTGGCTCAGCAGGAGGCTGCTTAGGTTAGGATGAACAGCAGGTGTGCTCCAGGCAGTTGGCATATTATTGCATGGGTAGTTCCTGTGTAGAGGAACAGAGCTTTAAGCTGTGCAGATATAACGGTCCATGAGAACTCATAACTCTACAAAATCACAATGCTCTAAGCAGATATTCCCCCCTCAGCCCTCATCCTGTGAGTTTTGAAGAACAACATTTTAGAGTACTTGGTACACATGAATAAATATAGTCTCCCCCCACATCTCTGCCAAGTTTACTGCCTTCAGCTTGCAGATAGGACACTGAAGGAACAAGGGGACTGTGTTTGATCCATTAGTACTCAAGAAATCTGCAGTGGACATATCTTTGTGAAGAAACGATCATTTGCCTTTCTCATGCAGTATCTTTTCTTTCTTTAAAGTTTCCTCTTTGTTTCTGCTATACCAGGTAGAGGAGAGGAACAGGAGAAGAGAGGACAACCAGAAGGATCAAATTGCTGGATATCATGGCTGGGCAAGACTCAGAAGAAAGGGAATAAATGTCAAAGCATAGCGAGCCAGTGACAAATGGCCCCAAAGCAGGACTCATAGGCAGAGTAAGCAGGTAGGACAACAAAAGTTGGAGCTCTACTAATGTTGCCCTCACTTCAGAATGAGAATAATTTCTAATCATAGACATTGTCCTATTGCTACTTCACAATCTGAGTGATTGCTGAAATTATTGCTTCCAAACACACCAATGGGAACAGGAGGAACCTGAAGGGCCTCAGTCATGGAAAGTGCCAGGGAAGCTGAGAAGATTTGGGCCTGAGATCACTGACTTACTGACATAAATCTCAGTACCAAGCTACTGGTTTCCAGTCAGTCACATTGGGCACTGTGAATCATTCTTAATCCAGTGGCAGTGTTATCTTGCTGTTTGTTTGTTGTTTTTCACCCATTATTAGATACAGCCAACAACACACCTGAAGCATTGGCTCTCGTGAAGAATCAAGCCTATTCATTCTTGTTTCACTACTCAAGTTCCACTAGAATTACCCTGCTAGGATCTCATTCAAGAGAAATTAGCTAGCAACTTACAAAAGAGGCTGATTCTTCATGCAGCGAATTCCAAATCCTGGTTTATTCAAGAAAGCATGAGTAAGGGAGACCATCTGCTCATTGCCAGGACGTTCATTGCTAAGGGAATAAGATAGGACTTTCTCTATAAAATATTTTCTCAAACTATTGTACTGTAAGACACATAGCAACTGGAGAAGGACAGCCATATGGCAGCACCAACTGCCCCCCTCCAAATGCTGATAATTCAATTGTTTTATTTATGTAAAAGCCCAGAATGTTCCGAGATGGTTGACAAGCTATGGTTCTTTTCTCCTAATACTAAAGCTGACTTCTGACAAAGTCCAATAGCAACATTCTCCAAAAAAGGCTTGAATCCTCATTGCTACTCTCTCAGCACTGTCACAGTCAGTAATCAGAAGATTAAAAACATACTCTGCATTTTCATTTGCTGAGGCCTGGATCTCCTGTTAGACAGGATATATAACTTTATCAGTGTTGAGGTCTTAAATTCAGGTAGCAAGAGGAAAATATGGAAGTTAGAAAGATATTTGAAGACTATTTGTTAGATCTACTAGCAGCTGTATTCTCCATGTGCACCAATTTCGAGCTATTTTAAATCTGCTGATTCCAGTGAAGTGAATCTTTTCTTACATCACATGGAGTGAGAAAAGAGCAGTGAGACAGGGCCCCATGATGCTAACTAAACTGTAGGGAGAAGAAGGTGTATGTATGACAGATGTACTTTAAGTGATTCCTCTTACCTGAAGAAAGTAAACTGTTGTCCATAGATCCAAGGGTGTAATGTTAAGGCAGGATATTCTCCAAATGGAGGAATAATGACTGTAAGTACTAGAGACAGCAACACAAAACTAGCAGGGAGAACAACCTGCAGGGAACATGAAAACTTCACATTAGGTTATTATATAGACGTTGTAGAGTGACACTGTACACACCCCATAATATATGTAAACAAAGGAAGGACAGCAGGAGCACATAGATCCAATCTGGTTTAACTCCTGAACATTAACAATTTAATTTCCAGCACTTTTGCTTAAAATTCTGGTTGTCATAGAACTGTATTATGTTAAAAATAAAACACTGGGCTAGTAGTGATAGAATCATGAACTTGGTGCAGTTGATAGACTCCAGGCAGAAAGAAATAAAAGAAGAGGCAAAAGAGTTGGAATCGTAATTGCACTGTTACCCATTTGCAGCACCTCTATTGCTTTCCATAGAGCCATCATTGCTGGAAAGACCGTGTTGAGAATGTTGTGGGAAAGAAGCAAGCACAGCACAAGTCAGTCAGTACCTGGGCTAGGAAGTCCTTGTGGCTGCGGGAGGCATGGTGGAAGCGTTTGATGAGCAGTGCTTTGACCTGCTGACGTACAAGCTGAAAGCCTTTATACTGTCGGGACCCTTTGCCCTCGTTCTGATCTCCTGTTTTGCCTACTGGCATTCGAGAAGTGTTATTAGTTTTCAGTGCGGTTTGTTCAGCTGGTTTGTTCTCAGTAGGAGTTTTGCCAAGAGCAGAACCATTTTCTTGGGTATCTCCTAGGTTAAGATGAGAAGCATCAGAGAAGACATTTATCTTCCATACATGAAGTAGCACAGACATTTTAATGAGGTCCAGATTTTACCAACCGTATATAACATATCTTCAGATTGTTTTAATTACAACTGTTGCACTGTGGTTGTATTTAGTGACATAATATAGTTAAACACTCCTCTTACTCAGCAGGATGAACAATTTAATCATCTATGTAGTTTATGGACTAAGAGTCAGCAAAGTACTTTTTATACAGCTACTAAAACCATTGACATCTGGGTGCTTGACACTCCACTTTTATTTGCATAGTTAAGAACCTCATCCAATCTAAATACAAGTCTTTCTGCTGACTTAATCTTTTTTTTCAGATATCATGTCAGGCCCTAAAAACAGATATTTGCTGACCAAATTTATTTTGTCAAGAACACATAAAAGACTGAAAGTTCTGAAGCTGCTCTTTACAGAGTGTTCAGAATAAAAATCAGTCCCAAGAACAATTAATCAAATACGTATTTGTGCATCAATACCTGGTTTTGGCATTTCAGGGTCAGCTTCTGCTGTGACTTTTAGGAACACCTGCCATAGAGAAATACATCTTCTGGTTAGGAAAAGAATAATTACAATAACCTGACCTTTAGGACACCATACATCATCCTCCAATATAAAAGAATTACTTATGGATATCTTTTCAGTACTTCATCTTATTACACAATCAGAGGTCTCTTACGAAATACCTCAGAAAATAAATGAATGAACAAAGATACAAAAAAAAAGGACACATTTCAGGCCAGTGGGTCAGGCTCCACAAGGCTACAATGAAGTAAGGCTTGGATCCTCTCTCTAGGCCCTTCTCAAAGATTTTCTGAGTGTGCCACAGCTTATGGGACTAGATTTTGAAGGACATATTAGGAATTAGGAATTACATGTTTAAGAACAGGAACAGTCTCAGTAAACATTTTGGGTGCTTATGGTAAGGTCAGCAGGTATTTTAATCTGTCTGTTACCTCTTCAAGTGGTGTGTCTGAAACTCCAAAACTGCTGAGTCCCAGGTCATCCAATGTTTCCTCTAGTTCTCTGAAGAGACTGGCATAAGATCGTTGTTTAAAGTTTTTATTGGGCAAAAGATAAATGAGTTCCTGACCAATGCTTTCAATTAATTTTGCTTCTGGGATATGATGGTGGATTACTTCGGCTAGCTCATTTAGATCTCCTGTGAAAAGTCAAAACAGTGTTCATAGAATGAATATTTAACCATATTAAGCATGATTTCAAAACCTGTTGTTTGCACTAAAAGGGTACTGCTCTATCGCATAACTCACAGATATCTCAGTTAATTCTGCACTAGACTAGGACTATGTTGCTAAATTATGCTTTGGAACTATGTAGCCAGAAGCTATTTCAGGTTTGTTAATAAAGCACAAAAAAATCTTCAGGGATATCTACTTATATTCTTCTCTCATGCAGACAAGCCAAAATTACTTTTTTTCTGTTTCCTTCCTCTAGATATGCTTCAGTATTCATTAACAAATTACACAAAACTCTATACTAAACTTGTGAAGCACGCAAATTTCCAGTTCATCGTCTGTATGTGAGACCACATATACACAAAAAAGGGCCAATGGTAAGCAAAACCACAAAGAACCCTTACTGAAGTCATGTTACAATACAATACAATACAAATGTTAGACACAAGGACCAAAGAAGTGGGCCTCGGCAGCATTGATCTGTAAGCCAAGATTGCAGCATAAAAGGAGACATAGATATGTGCTGGAATGCTGAACCATCCTGCTTCTTACCATCCAGTTCGAGCTCTGGAGCGCCTTCTTCACCCCTGTGCACACAGCTGGAGCAGGAGCAGGAGCACTGAGATCCACAGCTACAAAATGACTAGCATGGGCAAGCAAGAGATAGAAAGATGAAAGTACTTCAGATACACTCAAAACAGGATGTAAGGGCTGTCAATATTTGAGCAGCTTGAGTCAGTGAAAAATATGTCACATCTAGAGCATCTCAAACATGCTATATTGAAAATCATCTGAAGACTGGATTAAGCAATGCAGAAAACATAAATCCATCTACACAAATCAGTTCTAAGCTGCATACAAAATACCTGGGAAAATGTAATCACCAAGGTCCATGAGTGTACAGATTGTGTTGCTACTCGGAAGCACTACTTTCAGCAGAGAGAGTCCAGAACCCTACTTTTCAAGCTGTGAGAGGCTGGTTTAGGTACGGATAAATGTAGACTTTCCTGGTCTGAGCTACTTACCAGACTACCTAATGTTTAAAATCAGTGCACTGCGAAAGCAAGAATCAGAAAGACCTGTATAAGGACAAAGGCAGCTTGAGAATTGCAGCTGTTCAGCCTGGAGATGGGAAGGCTCCAGGGAGGGGCTTAGAGACCCCACAGCACTCAAAGATGGCTACAAATGAGCTACAAGCATGTAGTGATAGGACAAGGGGGAATGGCTTTAAACTGAAAAGGGGTAGATTTAGATTAGATATTAGGAAGAAATTCTGTACTTTGAGGATGGTGAGGCACTGGAACAGGTTTCCCAGGGATGCTGTGGATGCCCCATCCCTGGAAGTGTTCAAGGCCAGGTTGGATGGGGTTTGAGCAACCTGGTCTAGTGGAAAGTGTCTCTGCCCACAGCATAGGGGCTGGAACTAGATCATCTTTAAGGTCCCTTCCAACCCAAAACCTGCTAATATGATATCATCATATGATTAACTGCAGTTGTGTACACAGTCTCAAGCAGCACTTAATTGCTTTTTACCTTGGTGCAGTGCAAGCATTATTCAGATTACACGTGCAGGGAGGGAGATACATACTTACTGTAGCCCTTCCCATTTTTGTGGTTCTCACTTTGCGAACAAGGGTGAGATAAAAGCCAGAGCCAAAAGAGTTCTTTAGGAATACAGGAGAGCCTGAGCAGAAGAGTTTCCCTTGGGATATGATGGCTACTCTGTCTCCAAGGATGTCTGCCTCATCCATATGATGGGTTGATAGGATAATAGTTCTGCCTAGAAGGAACAAGGAGGAATGTTCAAGGCGTGGACTCTCTCTGGAACTCAAAACTGTGCTTTGCTTTTTGGCAATTATTTCTCTGCACCAAAGTCAGGTCTCAAGTTTGCCACAATCGTAAGTATCTGATCAAAGAATCTTGTTTGCTTGTATTCATACCCCACTAGCCATGACAGTTTACACAGCAGGCACATATTGCATCTATGACAAGTTTAAAAAAATCCTGGCAAAAAAATAAAACAGTTTCTACTTTCAAATCTCTTACCTGGGCGATATTTCAGCAGAAGATCCCAGATAGATCGCCTGGAATATGGATCAACTCCAGAAGTGGGCTCATCCAAGACTACCACTTTTGCTTCACCCACAAAAGCAATGGCAACAGACAGTTTCCTTTGCATTCCGCCTACCGGAGGACAAACACATCCAGGAGTGCAAGACGAGTTACATAAGTGGCAGGGATGTAATTAACATTGCTTTTTGGTGTGGGGACAAACGAATACAAATAAAATGAAACCCATCCTCAGACACATATCTGCAGAGATAAATTAATAGTAAGTTTCCTTCTGAAGTTCAAAACAGGCTGTTCAAACTTTTTTTTTTCTTTAATATATATTTTCCATCTACATATTGCATTTTCTGATTCTTCCCAGAAGCAAAAGAAGGAAGATATGAGGTTTTCATGTTCTTTTGTGAAATGAACCAACTTTTATAGCTGCGATCCAGACAAAGCTGGCTGTTTATACAAATTATCTTTTTAATCTGAAAGTGAGAGTTGTTCAAATACTCTATGTACATTTGTACCTTTAGAATGGAAGAAACTACTCCAACCAAATAATACAGCATTATGGAGCACTGATCCATACACTGGGGCAGCATAATAGTATAGTATTTCATCCACATTCAAATATTAGAAGGCTGTATTTTGTTTTGTTTCTTATATTAACCAATTACATATTTTATTTATTTATTTAAAACTAATAGCTTTAAATATATTCGAATTTGTTGTATATTTATAAGACATAGAAGCTTTAGGGACAGGTTGTGCCAGCTTTACTACTTGTACAGTCCCATTTACTCCTTGAAAATAAAGCCTCCCCCCAGTGTACATTGGTGTGTTAGAATACGGCCTCAAATATGTAACTCGAACAACAATTGCCCAAAGGCCAGGTAGGATGGGGCTGTGAGCAATCTAGTCTAGCAGAAGGTGTTCCTGGCCATGACAGGGGGTTGGAACTTGATAATCTTTAACAACCCAAACCCTTCCAACCCAAACCATTCCATGATTCTACGAAAGACAAAGAAAAGGCTGCAGGAAAAAAAATCTTAGAAAATTCCTGTGGGCACCTGACAAATTCTGAGCTTCTTCATTCCTTTTATGTGTGAGGCCCATGTCTTCCAGCATTGTTTCCAGCTCTTGCTCAGCTTCATCCCTGGATCTTCCTTTCAGTTGAGAATAAAACAAGATGTGCTCTGCTACAGTAAGGCTGTGAAATCAGACAGAAAGGCAAGAAGGCAGGTTAAATGAATCAGCTCTTTTTTTCCCAAGCAGCAATAAATTCACTCTAGCTTTATCTTGCTAAAGGAAGAGAGGTTGCATTACTCTAAAAGATCTTCTTTGGGATCAACACACTTCACTTTCTTTGCCTTTTCAAAGCAGAACTTGCTACTAAAGGAACAGGTATAGCAGGCATCAAACCATCCATTTATGGGAATAAAATGGAAGAGAGTCTGCTGTTGAGATGAACACAAACGAATGGAAGTGAAGCTGGAAATGACCAGAGAAGGCTGGGTGGTTGGGTGGTACTGAGAAATGGGCATAAAAATATCCTGCTACTGCACTGTCAATTCGGATTTTTTTGCTTTAGGAGTCCTAAATTATAGTGCATGAACCTCTAGGCTAACTCCTGCTAACCCACACTGCAACAGAAAACACCAGGAGCACTGTCATTTTCCTGAGAAACTTTGTTTCCAGCTAAGTGATGCAGGAGACTTCTACTGCAGGATGTGACGTTAAGAGATGGAGAAGTTCCTCTGAAATACATCTACTGCCAGCACAGTAAGAGAAACAACACAGGCTTTGGGGATTCTCATGCATGCAAACTGGGATGCTTTTTCTTAAAGCCAGTGTGGAGTGATACTTACTGATTGAATAAGATGTTGTGCTGAGGGCACATCCCTAATCTGTGCCGAATGGTGTCCATGTGAGTCTGGATGTCCAGGCCACCAACCAGCACAGTTCCAGATGTGGGTGGGAAGAGGCCAGTCAGTATCGACCTGGGAAAACAAAACGAGGAAATTCCCCCTCTCCTATCTCTCTGTGCTAGATAAGGAAGCTACATCGCATGATTCCACTAGATGGAGCATGATGACTTCTTACTATAGGCCTTGATGAAACAACTCCAGTGAAAAGCATGCATGTAAGTACTCTTGATCTGCTACAAAGAATCTCTTGGATCTGCTAACATAATTTTTGATACAACTGTCTACATGGTTCTGGCTTCCATTAAGAAACTGTTTTAGTTCAGCATCTTATATCACCCCTACACATAAACGGGTTTAAAATGAAGTTCAGTAGGATGAAGGATGAAGATAAGAATAATGGTTTGAGGTTTCTGGCCATACTGACTCATGCCCTACACCTTTATTTTCTGTAAACTAGAAGACCAAATGTCAGGTTGCAAATGGGTGGCATCTGTTACTAGATCTGGGTGATTAGTGTATTTTTCAGTTTTAAAAAGTTCAAAGCAGTAAAAATTTTTGGTTTTATCATAAGAATAAACCCCCCACAAATTTACAAAACATTTCAGCAGATTAGGATGCTTTTATTTTGGGTTGAACATATTCACTGTGAAACAATTAAAAAAACTAAAAGGCAATTTAAAGTGCCTTTGAAATAAAGGTGTTTTCATTGAAAAACCCTAAAGTATTCTGCTGGGAAAAGTCATAATTAAACACATTCAGTTCTTTCAACATTTGGTGAACTTGTCACAGATTTATAAAGGTTTTGTTCACTCACCAGTTAATCCTATTTTGCCAAATAAGGTTATGTATAAAGAAAATTAAACATGCTCTAAGTCCAGCTTCCTGGATGCTAGGTTTCGAGGACTAGAGGAACATTTTAATCTGGACACGGATCTTGCATGCGTGTAACCATTTTGTTTAAAGAGGGCCCGTATATTATACTCCTTTGCACATGGACCAAAAGATGTGGCTGACTTAGAGCCAGTTACAGAAACCAAGAACACATGGAATGTAGTGGCTTGCAAATTTTCAGCCCTTGCAGCCAGAAAATCCATCTCTTTCTTCACCTATGGTAGTTCGGCCATGGGAAATGAATTCTGGGGAGAGAATTGCTTCCTTCTCTCTAGACTTTCACTTGTTTGTGTCATGCATTACCTCCCTCTCAGGGCTTTAGCTAATCCAGGATATCTTCTTTATGCCTAGGGGCAGCACTTCCCTGTCTGGAAAAAGCCTAATGTTGTGTGTCAAGCCAGCTGCAGGGGTGGTAGAGGGACAAGGGAAGAGTGAAAAGAGAAGATTGCTCAAGCAATAGAGCACTGCCCTGGATTTTCTTCTTCTAAAATAAGAGACTTACATGGTGGTTGTCTTTCCTGCTCCATTATGACCAAGGAAGGCTGTGATCTGACCCTCATAAAAAGTAATATTCATCCCGTCTACTGCTGGTTTGGGCCTGTTCGCAAAAATCTTCACCAGGTTCTGAATGCACACTCCTGGAATCAGTCCTGTTGGCTCAGGCTCAAAGAAGGTATTTACTTGAAAGGCAAGAAATCAAGAATGAAAAGAGAATAAAAGCACCTGGTTTTAATCCTAGTTCTGATGATGACAAGACATCAGTAAGTGCAGAAGCAATAGCACATATCCAGCATACAGCATGGTGTTCCAGGGCCAGATTCTCCAGGTCACACCAGTACAAAACTGAGGCCAGATTTCTAATTGTAGTGCAATTCAATATTTAGATTCACCCTCATATCCATGACAGGAGAAGCAGAGGCCAGAATTGTGGTGGTCTGTGGAGAGGTAACTCATTGGATCAGGGGAAACTGAACATGCTTTCTGCTCTCATTGAGTAGCAGGAAGATTATTTGGAACTGTTTTCTGGAAATACTTAGATAGGCTGAGAGATTACATTAAACAAGCAGCATGTTGCCTTTCTAGCTGGGCTGAAATCTGCCATTCAAATAATCTGCCCAGCTGTGCATTCTTTGACCATGATGCTTAAAAAACCTCCCCCAAACACAAACAAAACACAACAAAAAAAACATTTGCCTTTAATCCTGGTAGGTGAAATTTCTCACTGCTGAGACCAGGTCAAGATTTAGATAGTACCTAACATGAGATGGCTTCTCTCAGGATTAAAAATGCATTATTGCAAATAGCACCATCAGGATGTTTTATTGCACCAGCTTCTAGACAAAACAAACTTCCTTTGAAGTAAATTAAGCCCTTGGGCAATGTGAATTATGGGAGTTAAGAAACTGAAACTAAAGACCCTGTCCACTTTTGTTTACACAGAATGCTTTAGGCTTTGTAGGAAGGCTTATTTTGCAATTGCAGTTTACTTAAATTGTTCAGTACCCAGCAGGCCTGTGTGGAGAGCAGCCAATGCGATCTGGGCGAAACCAGCCCCACCTCCATCAGCGGCTTGTGTGACTGTCATTATTGTCACCGACAATACTCAGGAAAAAGTTCCAAATATGTTGTACATGAGAGAGTTGTGTATACTACAGAACAGCTGAAATGATCAACATAGGATGGGTAGCTTTATTTTAAATACAATTTTGTTTATTAATAACTTTTCTTTTGCTTTATGAAAGGAATCTAGGTTTCCATTTACGTTATTGGGACAAATATAAACATCTCTGTATTCACAAAAGTTCACATGGAGTCTGGCTTGATAGTTATACTGCCAACTGAGGCACCTTCCTTGGTTTTATATGTATCCTGAGCTTAATTCATATTTGCCCGCAAGACTTACTGACAAGTTCTGAGGCAAATTCTCTGATGATCTCCCCCAGTATCTTTGCATCACCTGAAGGACACTGGTGGAGGGTTGAGCTCCCTTTTTTTGGTGATTCATATTTCCCCATTTTGATCCTATATACTCAGGGTCACTGAACTGTACTAGGTGTGCTGTTGGCTTCCACATGCCTCCCAGATCCTGTGTGGGTGGCTGAAAGGGAAGACAAGCTTTTTTTGTGCAGTGACAGGCAGAAAGCCCTTCCTTTGTGGCCATGGAGCAGCTGGAACCTGGGAACTAAGGAGTAAAGCACCAAAAAGATAAGGCAGGACTAGGAGAAGATTGGCTGAAATAACCTTTAACCTCTGCCTGTCTTTTTTCTTTTGAAGTCCTGTGCTGTTTCCATTCACCCTGAATGCATGTTTTCAGTGCCTACGTGAGGAGCTCTGATGACCCCACTTTTATCTCTAGCTTTTCAAGAGAGTCAGAATGGGCTCAGAGCTGCCTGTAGCAGTTACTTGTGCTACAGAATCCACATGCATTCCTCTGAGCATCTCATACAGAAAACTCCTCTGGCTCACGACAAAAGAAGACATTGGGGCTTGAAAACAAGGCAGATCATTCAGGAATTCTTAGGTGCTGGCTAATGTCAGCATCAGAAAAGGCTGTAGACAGACACACAGAGTACTTCAGATAAATCCCTTTGAAACCAGCCTTTCCCTACAGATGCAAAACACACTAAAGATAGGCAAAAAAAAAAGGAGGAGGGCTGGGACTAGGAGGGAAGAACACTCCTCTCAGTGTAAGTATTTTTATTGAAGTCACGGCTCTGTTTAATTTAAAAAGTCAATGTATGTGTCTCTGAGGCTTCCCTCAGCATGAAAACTAACTTGCCAAAGAAACAGCCTGCATTTGTATGATGTAAAAACAAGTTAAGGAGCTCTTCTGGAAGGCAGCTGTCTTATGTACAGTGGCTAAAATATTCTAAGGCATGATGAATGTAGAGGAATAAATAAGAGTCGGGGTCTCTCTTGTGCTTAGCTCTGGCAGTTACATGTTATCACCTACTGGGCTCCTACTGGCTCATGTAGCTTGGCTCCAATCACTCCTATGTCTAGTTTGTCATGAAGTACAATGAGTATAGTATCTCAGAAGTACTCAGGTTGCTCTCTCTCCTTACTATTAATTTCATCTTTGTCCTGGACATCTGTCTTAGGCTTCCCCTGCTCGCCGGGTTCTTTTTCTCGTTTGTGTTTACATTGTTTGTTTTTACCATCCTTCTTCCCCTGGCTGTCACTCTTTTCTTCTGTTTTTTCAGGTTCTTCAGATTTATTTGGTCTGCTTTCATTTTTTTCCCTTTCCATGGTCTTCTGATCCACACAGCCTTCTGACTCTGGACTTTTTTCTATACAAACCAAGAGTAACCAAGATTTAATTAACAAAAATGTAATATCCTCTTATCTCTAGAGGTATTTTGAGGAAAAGGAGATAGTCCTAAGCCATGAGCTTTTCAAGGGCATTAACCATCAGTGTTTTACTCAGGTTAGGAATATAGCATTCAAAACCATCTAGTTTAAAATCTGCTTCACAGTGTCAAGATCAGATATTTAAGGAAAATAACTGACAATTCTGAAATTGCAGACTCAGAGTAAGATCCTGACTAATACGAGGTACATGTTTTACATTTTGTCCATGCAGGTCTAGACCAAGTTCTTACCATATGAAGAGAAAGGCCATACAAACATTTCCCAGAAGTACAGGGAGTGAGAGGAATTAAAACAAAATAAAAAAGTTAAATGAAAAGCAAATTGCTACGCTGCTACTTAGATTAAGAGCACCAGGCCAGAACGAATGAGTTGGTATTAGCTCCTAAACAAGAATTTCTGGCTTTCCAGTTTGGTCTTAGACATTGCCAGCAGGAAGGAAAACAGTCACATTGGGTCAGGCTTGAAGCAGGAAGAAGCAGGAGCCCCTAAACAGACTGTTTACGTAACACAAATTCAAGCTGGCAGTCTAGAGTGAAACTAGCACAACCATAATTTATCAGATGGCCTAGGACTTACTTTTGTTCTGAAACTTCACCATTACTTTCTGTTATAAGAAATTCTAGCCCACAAAACTGTTTAAAATTACCTGGTGCACAAATAGCAATATGAAAAAGTTCACTGCATCACCTATAATGGCAAAGTGGGGGGACACAAGAGTGCACCAATAGAAGTCAATTTTTAAAGTACCAAGATCATTTACCAGTTTAGCTTCATTTTCAGCCATGGATTTACATTATCTGACATTTCTTGTCCAGTTTTCCTCCCAGTACATCAACCAGTTACAATAAATTAAGAAAATGCTCAGTACTATCAGTGAAGAAAAGACAGGAGTTGTGAAAAGTTCTACCGTTGTTCAAGTAAGCTGATCCACTGAAGTTCTTCAAATAAGTAAGAATAACAGTCTCCTACTGAGGAATTAATCAGAGATGACCTTTCCAACTGTCCCTGCTTGAGAAAACCCAAGGCAATGTTTTGTAGAAGAGAGGATGAAACAACAATCAGCACAATCAGGCTACTTGAGATAATAGAATAATTTAGGTCAGAAATTACTTCCAAAGACTTCCAGTTCAATCCTTAAAAAATATGGCCAATTCAGATCATGGCAACTATCTCCAAAGATGGAGATTTCACAACCTTTCTGAACAACCTGTTCCAGTATTCTAACAATCTTTGTAATAAATATTTTTTTCCTCATATTGAATCAGAATTCCTGTTTTCCAACTTATATCCATTGCCTCTCATCCTTCCACTAGACACATCTGAGAAGTCTAGCTCTTTCCTAGCTGTCTCTTCAGGCGGAGCAGACCCAGCTCCCTCAGCATCTCATATGTTACATGCTCCAGCTCCTAATCAGCTTGCTGGCTCTTTACGGAGCTTATTCAAGCTGGTACAAGGCTAGCATAGATTATGATCTTGCTTAGAAACTGAAAGTAAACAGACTTAAATTAGTGTCAAACTAGATAGAAAAGAATCAGGTTTAGAAAGGTAGGGAACCTCGGTGCAAGATTAACATTTCACAAACGTTGTGCTGAGCAATAAGAACTCCTTGAATGTCTCAAAAGGTGTTGGTTACAGAGTGGGGGTTTGATGCTGTTTGTTCAGCCAGGCTTTAGAGGCTCTCAGATGGAACAGTGACTCACCTCTAATAACTCTAATAAGATCATGCCACCCCAAGTTCAAAGGTACCTGCCAAGACTCCCAGTGTATGGCAGTATCTCACCTTTGCAGCAGCTCAGGTAATGGAAATGTTATGCAATCACCTTTAAGCAGATCAGTGAAGTTATTTCTAAAAAACAAAGTTTTAAAACAACTCACCATCAGCAGTTGTTGTTTTCTCAGCTTCTGGGCTTCTAGAGCCAAGCCAATAAGATTCCAGCACAGGGAAATACCAAGGCTGTGGTAACCCATAGTTCCCTAAAACAAAAACAAGTAGGTAGAGTGCACTTCACAACCCCATTCTGGAGTAGGCACAAATTCATCTAAGCAAAGTCTGAGTATAATTATAAACATTTGCAGTCCTAGTGTTGCATATCAGAAGGTCAAACCATGCACCAAGTACCTGACAGAACAGATTTTGTTTACAGATATTCTTTTTCTTTTGGACAGCAGTAAAATATTGAGAAAATGGGATGTGACTTGCCTTAACTTCTCTTAAGTAGAATGTGGTTTAGTTACAGAATGAAGCTCTTCTCTGAATCCTTACCAACCAGGCAGCAGCTCACTGTTTAAGATGGGATCCTAGCCTCACTCAGTGACTTTCTTTTAATGCCCACTTAACACTTGAGAGCCAACATGACTGAAAAGCTTTTTAAATTTACACTTATTACCCTGGGGCTGCATTCACAACTGGCGATGAGAAAAGACACTCTGACTGTTATTTCAGCACACAGCCTCTCAGGAAAAGTGACAACAGAGTAATCCTCTTCTTAAGCAAAAATGGGCTTTCTTAGTTAAGGTTACTTCAGTTTGGATAAGAGACAGCACAATAACATTACCAGTTCTTCTCAGGTCATATCAGAGTTACTGGAAGTCAACACTGCTTTCCTGGATCATACTGATTTATAGAATGCGGGAATTTGAGCTTCTATGTTTAAAACTGGCATCTTTGTGAACCCAGATGTTATTGGCCTTGTGCTATTTATTCAAAATGAGCAAGGGGAATATGTGATACTCATCAAAAGATGGTCAGTTTACTTAATTGAAAACCACTGTTTATGAAAGTGTCTGCTTATTTCTGAATTAACAGAAACTACCTGTGTTTCAGCCAACCACTTGTACTCCTACTGATGCACAGAAATGCTCTGTCTGCATTCACAAACAGTTTGCCTTGTTATGGACTGATTTAGTCCCCTCTGAAACTGGTGGCTAAAACAACAGCTTCTCATTCAGGATGAATGCAAAACCCAAGTGAAATTTGTTATGGAGCAGAATGCTCAAGTAGCCAAAGGACCACTGTGCCAGTGGGTGGTTGGCTTCAGAGCAAACCTGAGCAGGACTAGAACCATACGGTTCAAAGGTTATCCAGGGAACTCCTGTAGTAACCTCAAAGACTACAGCATTGATTTGGCAGGGCTGCATGTGTGTGACAGAGAAACACTACAAGAAATTCTAGAGAAAAAGAGCAGCAGAAAGACAGCAAGACCCTCAGAGCAAATACTGGGAGGAAGTGAAGCTACTAACTAGAAGCCCAGGAAGGTGTTACTTTTGTGTAAAGTGCTGTGAGGAAAAAATGAATTTGTATCTATGAATGAAGAAACTCCTGTTATTTAATTCCTGCTGTGTTGATGGAAACAGAGCACTGTCCACTCTTCTTTAAACAAACAGACTATCAGAAAAGAGAAAGAAAAAGAAAAAAAGAAAAAAAATAGCCATCTGCCAATAACACATTCTGGAACTGCAGTTCACATGCAGGAGCAATAAATTAATGAAAAGAAAGCTCACTTGCTTGTACAGCATGAGAGTTTGCATTTATTCTATTGTAACAATATTCAGTATGAAGCAAGATAACCATTTAAGCTAGAAGGACAAGCAATTTTTTCACACAGATAGCTCCAAAATTTTGTAATTGATAACAAAGAAAATCCTTTTGTGAACTTGTACTAGAATAATGATTTCCATTTAGAAATAAAATAAATCCACACAGGAACTTTCACAACTGCCTAGGACACAGCATGTGTCTTAGGGAAGAGTACCATCCTTTAAGAAGCAGTTTTCCTAATGTGGCCAAAGTATATATGTGAATTAGAACTGTTAAATCTATATTCTTAAAAATTAAAAGAAATCTCACTAGAAATGGTTGAAACTTCCCAAAAGAAAAGTATGTACAGAAATTGTATTTTAACAGCTGATGTTCTTGTAGATTTGTTTTCCATTTAAATTATAAAACAGGACTAGAAATCACATCCTCCTTTTTACTCTTTCTTCCTTTTTCATTCTTTTCAGGAATAAAACAGGAGAGAGAAAAAAGAAAGAGAGAAAAGCGGAAGCCCTTAATAAACCACTAGTGGTAAACTGGATAAGATTCGTAGTCTATAATGTCAAACATCCTGTTTCTGCCAGTGAAATATGCAGAGACCGATTAGGCTAACACAGTTTACAGCAACTACCACTAGTTTCTATGAATAAGAAACTGACATACCTGGAAAAATGTTATCGAGATACCAAGACAGTATTCCATAGAGAAAAGCATCAAAAAGCATCATGTTAATGGAAAAAAGGAAACTATATTCATCTCCTTCCAAGGGACTTGTTCTGATGTTACCCCACTGTAGGCCAAGACCTTGTTCTTCATAGCGTGACAAGTATTCCGTACCAAACCCAAAAGCTACTTGAGAAAGCAAACTCTGGAATAAAGGAAAAATGACATTCAGCCCTGACAGGGGGACATTTTGTAAAAAAACCCAAAAACAAATAAGCAAACAAAAAAACCACCACCACCACAACAAAACAAAAAGCCCAAAACAAACAACCCCGCCCCCTGACTTTCAGGGACCGGACTTCAAAACTTGCCTAACAAATGACATGGGAAAAATTACTACACTTTTATATTGGCCTGTAATGTTTAATTCTCTGCAATTCTAAGCAGTATTTAGCCATAATAGACTGAATTCAACCTTGGCTGTACTTTCTTTAACTAGTAGGCAACATTCACAGATTGTTTTTTTTCTTCATTAATGTCTGCTCAGAAAATACTGTAGGTGCATTTAGAAGTTTGCAGTGTACACCTTTGACTTTCTAGGAGAAATAAAATATTTCCTGAGCGTATGAAGCAGGGCAACTATGAGTAACATGACAGAAAGCACACCAGATGCTCAGGATATGGAAAACCACAACTGCTTCCCCTGTCATGTCTGCTAGCTGGTTCTCACACAACAACAAACCAGTAGAGTATCCAAACATCCTCTTCAATGCTGCATTGCAAAAACAGAGGAAGAAGTGCTACAGTACTGTTTCACAAGACATATAGCTCAGGAATACCAGACCTTAGGAAAGTGAGGGGACAAGAGGGATCCCAACAGTAAGTCTCAGTGAGGTACCATCATATGGCACTTAGAGCACTAAGTAAAGAAACTTTGGTTTTCAGCAATACCTTCTTTGTCCTTAAAAATTTAAGTTTTTAATTCATGCTCTCTACACATGCACAGCCTGCTCTTATTATCCCTTGTAATTAGCTCTTGTTCAGAAACTAACCTCTGAACAACAAAGGTAAGACAAAAGTACAGGAATAGACAGAAATATTCATGGCTCCTGGCCAGCAAATATCCTTTCTTACATGGATGTCTCCTCCTTCACTTTAAGATGAAGACACAGTTGCTTTTATGCTTAAACTGTGTGCTAGTTTCAAGATTTCTTCCTAAATCAGAATCTGTCAGAGGCCAACCTTACTCATTTCCTGACTTAATGACAGGATGAAGTTTTGTACTTTATTGCATAATTGGTAGAACTAAAAAGGGTATATATTATACCTGTATAGTACATCTGTTAAGAAAGCTGATTCATAGCCATATTTACACTTAATTATAGCTTTTGAAGTGTTTTGTTTTTTTTCCTTTTTCCTTATATTTCTTAGTGCAAGAAGAGAAGACTGTTCCTTTACCTATGCTGTTAGAACGCTTGGTAAAAAGGGGGAGACTGGACTCACACACCCGCTCCCCTTCTGACTCATTGGGCTACATAAAATCAGTCTGAATAATTTTGTAAGACCACGGTTCCATTTTCAAAAACAGCAAGAAGTTTCCAGCTCTCCTGACTTTTTAAGCAACTTACCTAAAATGGAAGAGTACCAACAAGGAAGACTGCATGGAGAACGTCTGCAACTTGTTAGATGAAAGGTATTTTTCAGAGCTTTGGCACTTGGGTTTAATTCCTAACTCTGTGTTTCAGGTAAAGAAGGAATGTGAACCTGAGGTCTTCTCATCCTTAGATATAGGGTGTTAACTAGGTTATAGCACACAGGAAAATATACTGTCCCCATTTTGTGAACTGCCTTCATATTTATTAAACATACAAGAAGTTAGATTTGCTTTGACCTATAAGGAAGTATTCAAAACACTTTAAACAATATGCTAATTTCCTGGCATTCAAAACAAAATAAATTTTATTGAATTTTCTAAAAGCTCTGAAGAGATCTCTTGCACTAGGCCTGCTAAAGGCTTACACACTTGCAATCCTTAATTATTTAAGTGAGATTTAGAGGTCTCCCTCTCTGAGTCAAAAAAGCCAAGAGGAAGAGGTGGGCAATACTTTGTGATTCACATATGCACTGTGAGAAGGGGAGCAGAGAGGCAATAGAACCAGTGAAAGGCTTACTGCTAGGATCTTCAGATTAACAGTCAGACGGTCCTGCCAGGCAAAGCAGACGATGTGGGGCAGGTACAAGGTGAAGTAGATGACTCCACTGCAGGCAGCTGCCAGATTTGCTTTGGAGAAGAAAGTGCTGAACAAGAAACACTGCATTATGGTGGCTGTGGTGAATGTCAGTAGGAATAGAAAGAAGAGAACTGGATTGCTATAATGTAGCACTTGTCCATGCTGTAAGCAAAAGGAAAACAGAAAAATTTACAAGTATTTGCAGCTTTCTGCTAGCAGAAAAGGTCAGAATTACTATTGACATGTAACATGTAATGAGTAATAAGCCAGTCTTGCTTACCTAATATGACTTCTAACTCTCCCAGGTATTAGTTTCAACAACTGAGGTCATTACGGTAACAAATCCTTCATCTAACTTTATCCCTGCTCTTGGATTGTGACTTCAGGTTAGTATAACAGACTGAATAAAAATCATAACTGATCGAAAATAGACATTCTGTCCCTGTCTTAATAAGTAACTGATTCCAAGCAAGATCTGCCTGCTTGGAAGCTCATGCACTTTAAATAAAACTATCTGAAATATTACAATAAAATTCCATTTATCTCTTCTCACCATCCCCTCAATCCACTGGCTTGACGTGCAGAAAAGACAATGTAAGGAAGTGTTACAAAACACATCTTTAAAAAAACCACAATAAAACCACAGGAAAATGATAAAGCTTCTGCACCTGGATCTTACTCAAACAGAAGTCTATCACAGCTGAGGAATCCAAGTGCAGTTTCTCAGAGATCCTTGTGTATTAATTGACCCGCAGGGTGTACTTTTATCAACCCTTCTTCATTAGAGATTTTGTGGATTAAATGCTCCCTCTCAAGAAGAGCAGGGACTGCTGCCAATTATCTATGTAGTGCTTAAAACCAATGTTGAGACCTGTTTATTAGGTCAATTTATATAATGCTCAAATAGGTCTTTAAGGCCATAAATAGGTCTCAGCATTGTTGCAACATCCCACAGGGCCTTAGAGACTGATTTCTTTATCAACAGTGATGCAATATCTCATAAGAATGTATTTACAAAGATGCCTCACACTGGTATAGTGAAATCTGGGAAAGAAGGTGAATTACAGGTACAAGCACATTCCTCCCTGATATTAACTATCTCCTGATTTTTAATTAAACCAGTGTGGCAAATAAAGCAAGCTTTCTCTATCCACCCAAGCTGTAATGGAACCACCAGGAGCTACAACAACTCATCAGGACGTGCCGATAAGACAGAGCAGCTTGAACCCTGACTATGTATTTATACCAGTACCAGTCCCCCACAGCAGAAAAGATGCAAGAGCAGTCTTCCTTATCAAAATGCTACACATTTATATGATAAAATACAGCAGCAAGCTCTCAATATAGAGCTTGGTTCTCAGGCAGTGGAGACAATAGGTAGTCCTCAGAGACAACATCTGAACTGTCCTGAAAAGTTATAAAAATTACAGGAATTCTGAATCACTGCAGCAAAAGGTGGACTGTTCTTTTAGGTTTTTCTGTTCTTGCAGTCTCTTTTTCCATTGAAATAGTGGCACAGTTTCTAAGCAGGCAAGCACTGGATATTAAAAATTAATCACATATAGTGAATAACAAGATTAAAATTCTTCAAATTATTATCTCTTTGATTTAAAGCAACAATTATTATTTATTGGGAGATCTGCATCTGCCTACAGAAAATACAATATACAGAGTAACTAGCCTGCTGTTTTTTTATGAGGGACCTCACAACAAATCTTTACTAGTGAATTTATTGTTCTGCCTCTGCCAAGTGCTGACGCTGTTATGAGGTCTGCTTAGAAGAATGTGCCTGCTACATGCTGTGATCAGAACAGGCCTCCACCATTCACATCTCCCTATCAATGGCTACTATTCTTTCTCAACAGCAAACTGATATCAGCAGTGCAAACACAACAGAGAGTTTGAGAGTAGCAATCCTTACCATAATCAGAGCTGTGAGGAGGAGTGTGCTCAGAGCCATCATGAAAAAGCTGTCTAGGAACCAAGTGCACCAAATCACACCATTGGTTATACCCCTGTTCTTCATAGCTTCTTTCAGACGCATTTCCTTCTCCAGCACTATACTCTTCACAGTCATGGAGACTGAATATATCCAAGCTAGCACCATGAAGATGGGAAAGGCGCGGTTTAAGGTGATCATGAAGCTACCAAAGAAAAAAGGAATAAATTAAATTTAGGTAAAACAGTGAAGTATTAATGAAAAGCAAAAATGAAAAGGAAAAGGAGTGGGGAAGAATGCATTAATTAAATATGGAACTGTAAATTCTCAGTCTAAACATCAATAGCATGTCATTATTAAACCTCACAAGCATCCTAAATATTAATAAAGTAATGGTTTCTGCATTCCCATGAGATAGAGAAATGTTATTTCTCTTTTACAAAGAGGCTCTAAGGGTTAGTGAAGGCTACAAAATATTTGGTGCCTCATGAAAATACATCTCTCTTCACAGTGAATTACCATAATGCTTTTACTATGATCTACAAAGAATATTTTAAGACATATGTTAATGTTAACAATTTGGGAGTGTCCCTGTCTTTCTGCTCCCAAGATTCACTGACAAGAGAATTAAACAGATTAGCCATTAAAAGCATCAGATGCTGCCAGCAAGGCTGCTGAAATTCATACAAACCATGAGTTAGGGTATTGGATCTAGCTGAGATAATTTTCCCCATAGCAGCCCTCACAGTGCTGAGCTTTGCATGGGTCGCTAGAAAGGTTTTGATAACACACCAGTGTTTTGCCCGCTGCTGAGCAGGGCTAGCACAGCATCAGAGCTGTCTCTCCAGCATTCCCACTTCACCACTAGGCAGAGGGTGGGCAAAGTCTTGGGAGGAGACACAACCAGTACAGCTAACCCAAACTGACCAAAGAGATATTCCATATTGTGTATGATGTCTGCTCAGACATAAAATCAAAGAAAAAGGAGGAGAAAGTGGGGGGTATTTGATATTTACAATGTTTGTCCTCCAAAGCAACTGCTGTGCATGCTGAATCCCTGTTTCCCAGGAAGCAGCTGGACATTGCTGGATGGGAAGTAGTGAATAAAAATCTTTGGGATATTTTCTGTTTTAGCTTTAATAAAGAGCCTTATCTTGTCCTATGAATTGTTTTCCATCTTAATTTCTTCTCCCTTCTTGCTGAGGAAGAGGGTGATAGAGAGGCTTGGTGGGCACCTGGCATCCAGTCAAGGTCAATCCACCACAGTCTTTGGTACCCAATGCGGGATGAGCCAGAGGCAGTTTTCTATTAAGCACAGCGTAGTTACAGTAGTTATTAAGTAGCAAGGTCCTGTGCAGGACACAGTTTGTCAGCCGCACTGTTTCTCTCCTTATTTTGTGAGTCTGGGAACACATTAACACAAAAATGTCTCCCTGGCATTGATGGCCTTGCTGTGTGGGGTGAGTTGTCTTGTGAAGAAGATGAGGGAATACATCTCCCTCTGCCTAGATAGGATTGATGTGGATGGTTTTGTTATTCAGCCTCAAGTACCTGTTCATGCTTACTTGAGCATTTTAATACTGCTAATTAACACTGCTAGGTATTATGGGTTTGTGGAATCTGGTGTTGATTGTTTAAAGGCCAAAAGCTCATAGTTCCCAAAAACAAGGAGCAAAAAGTCCTCAGCTTCCTAAATCTAAGCCCTACAGAACTACATTTTTGCCAGATACTATCATAGCTACATCAGTGTCAAAACAAAGGGGAAATCTTCACTTTTTCACCAAAAATTCCCTAAGAGCAATCTGGTCTGCAGAAATAAAACCATGCTTTTGTGATACAGCCTGGGGGACACTGAGTTCTGCCTGTTGGTGGACACATGTAACGAGCACTACGCCGTGCATAGCACAGCCTACAGGTTACCATGAGGATGCACTTCACTTAAGCAGAGTCTGCAGAGGCCATCGCTGAGTCTGGATATCAGCCCTGAACTGCATGTGGCTACTGCAGGCTTCAGAGGACTTTTGCACAGAAGGGATTTCTGCCCCTGCAGGATTCTCAGTGGGGAAGAAATAAACAGGAGGCTTGCCATGGTGATGTTTTGTCAGACCAACGTGTAATGACCGATGGGAATGTCAGGTCAATCTATGTGTCTGCAATCTGCTTTTATCAGAAGTAGTAGCATTTGCCTGCACAGAGCACACTGACAGAACTATGGAAAGATTTCTCTAATGCCTTTTTTTTTGAGTGGAAAGTATACCAGGACAGCTGGAGTATCACAGACTGCAGCATTAGAGCAGGCACACAGTGAACAGGGAAGAGGCACAACTTCATTGAACCTGGAGCATGTGCTGGTTCAGGCAGTGCTAATGGGGGGCACAGCACCCACAGCCCCTCTGCCTTGATGTAGCCGCAAAATCTCCACACCCAGGAGCAGAGTCTCTTTTTATTTTGTTACAGAACAACAAACCAACTTTTTCTCCTTTAACTTCTTTACTCTGCTCTTTACCAGAGAAAGAAACTCCTGGTGCCCGCAATAATGAACTGCAGCCACAATCCTGGAATACTTTTCTAGATTCATATGATACTTCAGACAAAAACTAGTCAATCTGCATAAAAGCCATGGACAGGAGAGAATTAGGGAGAAGGTTAAAGAACACCATGTTATTGTTGAAAACCTGAGCATCCACAAGGGAAGGAAAAGGGCTGAGGTTAACAGAAACCAATACCATGTATCCAGTTTGCAGATACTAGACATGTAGTTATAAATGGAATCCTGTTTAAGGATGTGGTTCAGATTTTGGAATGAAAGAGCTTCAAGAGCCTAAGTTGCTTTGGGATTCTGTAAGGCCTATCAATGTGCTCAAGGATCAAAAGCTACAGCTATAACTAGATATGATTAAGGCTAGGGTTAGGGTTCGGTGGTACCCTTGTTGAGACCAGATTGATCGATTCTTCAAGGCTTCCAGAGATATCAAGAGAGGTACCAATTCCATTAGAACAAGCACATTCTGTTAAGTTTTTCTTTAAGAGATGACTCTTGGATATAAAGAAAGCTGGGTTTTAGAGATGTCATTAGGGAAAAGAAACTCACTGCACTTAAATGGATTCTGCAGTTAACTGAAGGAGGCAGTGTTTGTTATAACATAGGGCAGTGCTTGTGTTCAGTTTTGCTACAGACACTGGCCATATGCTATAGCATAAGGCTTAGTTTTAGTTACATAAAAAATTTTTAAAGGATCATGTTTTTGCTGGGTCCTGTGTAATCACAGGGTTAGTTCTAGAGCTGACACTGTTAGGGATCTAAGCATTATAGCTGAGATGCCCTGTTGATAATAGATTCTTGGCTGTAATCAATGTGAAGGTTTAGGTTAAGTTATTATTATTACCTGGAAAAGTAAGGCCAAAAAGTACTAGATTGTTTTTTGGATTTTGTGCAATATGCAAAATTGGCAGAAAATGGCTGCTTTTAAGGAGCTAGTGTTTTGTGTTCATTTTAGGCCTGGACATCGGATGCAACAAAGGCCAGGACTGAGACTAATGGTAGAATCTTGGCAAAGGTGGCTTGTGGAGTCTGGGTTATGACAGGATAAGGAAAAAAACCAAATTCATTCACTTCTCTCTCAGTTATTACTTTTGCATTTATACCTTAGGACATTCACAACTTAGGGTTAATTCTAGTGCTTGAGAATCTTAAACCATCCAGCAAACCAAGTATTCAACAGAATTAAGACAAACTGCTTTTACTCACACATCATCCACAAAACATGGATATGGCATTTGCTGGAGATAAATTCCCACCAGCACTTCAGTGCTGGTCTGGGTCTTTATAATCCCACGCTCAATCATGTCTTGGAGATATGCAAAGCCTCCCCAGATATAACGTAAATCATCCACAGGATCAGCTCTTGGACCAGGATCCCAGTACCTCAAAAGAAAATTCACATGGAAATCATTTGGGTAAACAGTGACTTTAGGGAAGGGTTGCTGGGAAAACAAACAAACAAACAAATAAATAAATAAAATAATCTTAGCAACTGAAATTGTAGGGACACTGCCTGAAATTGCCTTTTCTAGACTTTGGTCTATCAGACCATATTGCTTAAGAAAGTGGAAGGCTCTTTTTTTCCCTTTCATTTTCTCTGCACGGACTTGGAACAGCAATTTTGGGCAAAAATAAGTTAGTCATGTAGCAGAGTAACTGTTCTAGAATAGAAATAACTGTATTTGAAATATGGTATCCTTGGAGATTAAACTGGAACAAACTGGATTGCAACTACCAGATACCACTATGTTCTGTAGACAATCATGAGAAATTATATCCCTTTAAGTGAGTCTATTTGGTGGGAACTTGAGGAGGAACAGCACAGAAGTTCTGCTGTCCAGGTGGTGGAGAGCTGAGTCACAATCCATATAGGACTTCCTTGTCTGTCTTTCCCAATGGTGGGGTCCAGTAAAAATTTAAGCAGGTTACTGAAGAGATTCTGAGCAGAGTCATGTCTTTGCCATGTATTCCTGCACCTACCCACCACTTGGCTTGTCACAAGAGTGATACCATTCACATTAGTACCTGGTAACTGGAGATGGATTCTGCGCTGCACTACAGAGTAACTGTTAACAAATACAGTTGGATTTCATATATGTAACCAGTGCAGGTTCTAACATCCTTATGTCTCTCACATTCATGTTATGGCAGGCAAGAACTGAGAAGGAACTATCAGGTAAGTACCTGTCTTGGATTTTGTTTGTTTTCTCCACTGCATCTATGTCCATTCGGATCTTGTATGTCACATGTGGTGGGAGATTGCTGGTTGTAGGTTCTAGGTCTGGAAAAATCACAGCAGCCCAGAATTTGTTTTCCTCCAGCAGATAAAGGGCTTGACGAGTCAGTTGAGTTTCATTAAGATAACCTTCAAATTTATCCAAGGTCAAGCACTACAAATTATTACAAAGAGAAAAATTGCATGGGAATAAACTAGTAAGAGGTATACATTAAAGCAAATATCAGTGGTTGAAAGCAGAAAAGGAAAGTAGGTTCAACTGAAACAGTTGCTATTTTCAGCTTTAAAAGCTTACGATGAAACTATTAAAAGTTGACTCTCTCCTCCCTTCTTCAGCCTAGGAAGTGCCTGAGTGAATACTAGGCAGCCAGAGGATGACTGATCTGTAAGAAAAGCACATTGGCTGTGGACTTCAGATGAAAAGCACTTTTGTCAAGTGAAGCACTAGGAAAACTCAGGGCATACATTTAAATTTTAATGTCTCTTGGGTATTTCGACATTATTCCTATGTAACACCAGACAAGTAGTTGATTTATCTTAATGGTCATATTGTGTCCCTGCTGAATTCTGACATGTGATTTACCTGCTGGCTTAAGTTAACATGTTTTGGCTATCTCAATAAAAAAATATCTTCTCTCTTAGTCTCTGTCATTACTACAAAATGTACTCTTATCAACCCATACACAAGACAAAAACTCATAAAAATCTAAGTTCTTTATGTTCCTCCACTTAGGTCCTACTTAACAGGCATTGTAAGACAAAGATTGTGAATGCTATAAACTCTAGCATTAGTTGTCTGTAAAATTACAGATTTATGTTCCTACATTTAGCTTCCACCCTTTAGGACTGGCAAAATATTAACAGAGTAGAAGTATTTAACCCCTGATGGACTGGAAAGATACTTACTGAATTCCTTTGCTTCATAAAATTCCAACTGGCTAACTTGTTTGATCTTATTTTCTTGATCACTTCTTGCAAGCCAATAACCAAATATTAGTCCACATCAAAGGGCTCATATTGGTAACTTGCTATTTAATCTTAAAGACTCCTTTACTTAACCTTTCCCTGTGATAAAGTATGCTCTGTTTCCTTTAAAACTTGACCTATCACAGCTTAATGGGATCTGTATGAAAATATACTTTTAACTCACAACAAAACAGCTTAAATTGATAACATTATTTTGTGGCTTTACTCTTCCTGGTTTTTGTAGGTGTTCGTTTTCCATTTTGCTTCAGAAAACTAAACTATGTAGAATTTCATATCAGAAAGCAAAATAAGGCAGAAAACTCTCTGATTTGCATGCCAGAAGAGAAATAAAATCAGACTGATGGCTCATGCTGCATTGGGATATAGTTATCCCACATGGTGTTAACTGAGCTCAGGAATTCAGTTTAGCTCTTGCAAAAGTGGCAGTGTCTGCATAACAAACCCCTCCTGTGGAACTGTGTCTTTGCAGGGTCTGGAGGATTATTTGCTGTTTCTTTATCAGGAGGAATTATTTTCAAGATATTTATTTCAGCTGCAGAAGAATTCAGACAGCTCTTCAGGGGAATCTGGAGCAAAGTACTGACAAACAACTGAACTTGTCTAGATTTTCACTGCAGAACAGACAGTGCCTGGAGTGGGCTGAGGAGCAGCATAGGCTCATATCCAGGGGTCCAGTCAAGGAAGCTGCACGTGTTCAAAACAGAAAACACAAATGCATACAGGTCTTCTGCATGAGTAGAGTGAAACCAAAGCTTGTGTAAGAACATAAGCTAAAACACCACTGTTGCAATAATTCACACAATTTGAAAGTGAAAAGAGATTTTATATAGTAATTTATGTGCCAACAGCTAGAATTTATTTCTCTTAACATGAATTGCATTCAAAACAAAGGCTGTATGCTCTGCTTAGGCTTTTCTTTTTCCCCAGTGAATTTGAACTCAGTTTGTGTCTTCATAAACCTCACTATATCAACATTCATTTATCAACCACTTGAGGAAATTTATTTCAAATCTTCTCCCAGTAAGTATTTTACAATTTAAAATGGTCCAATGAAAATAGGAAAACCAAAACCTAAATAATAAGAACTGGTTTGGAAGATAAAACCAGAAAATAATAAACATAAAGAGGTGACTGCATAGCTCTCACTAACAGTTTAGCTGTTCTGTGGCCTAAGGTAATCAAAGGGAAGAACAGGAAATTCTTGGGGTGGTGAGGAGGAGCAGCCACTGTGTAATTTGTGGGATTCTCACCTGCATCACAATTTGCAGCAGAGACTTGAGGTCTCCAAAGATAGTTGCTGGCAATACACCTGTCCTCACTGCACACTGTGCTGGTGAGAAGCAGGCTATTCCCCAAAGGGAGCTATTTGTTGCCATTGTGTCTGGCACAGTGGGAAAACATTCTCAAGTCCTTCAACTCCGTGTAAACAGCAGCCTTTAAAGAATAAGCTCATTACAAAGAACGTTAGGACAGAAAGATCTATTACCAGGTACAGTAACTGCTCTGATATTATTGATGTTCCAGCACTGACCTGCTGCATGCAATATATTTCACACAATTTGACAAGAAATAATTCTGGCTAACATGATGCAAAAAGATCATTAAATGAACCAGCAAAGCTTTGTACAAAGCCTTTATTGTTCCTTCTTGTACTAGCTGTAGGAAGGCAGATAAATTTTTAGTTCCTGCCTTCTTGCAGGGGACAAATGGTCTTTTAGACTGAACTGGATTGAAATTAGGAGTTAGGCTTAGTCTTGTTGCCTATAACTAGTACCAATTTTCTCTCAAAAATCCTCAGAAGGCACCACTGAAAACAACATGCTAGAGAAGAGAGGTACAGATTCCAGGAGAGAGAGAGACATCTTGTCAGAAGTGACCACAGAACAAATGGAAACTCCCTCATTGGTTTCAATGGAATTTTGACTAGGTGCTTAAAAACCTGAAAGGGGACTTACCAAAGAACTGTGAGTTTCTCTGCTCCTGATCTTGCTGAAATTAGTGGCCTGTTGGTTTTTAATACTTACAAAAAACCATTTCTTTGAAGTTTTGCATTCACTTTCTGCCTCTCAGCATTGAAATGTGTTCAACCAATATTTTGAATAAAGCATTTGAGGATCATGGAATGGAACTTTTCATAATAATAAGTGTTCGTGTTCTTGTGCCTCTGTATTATTCTAAACACACCCTTTTAATAATCAGATTCAATTTGAAACAAACGAAGATTTTATGATTTTAACTTTCTTGTCTGTTACCACAGACCCCAGTACTGCCTAACTGGTTTTAAGATACCTTTACAACTATTCCCAGAAGGGGCAGGGCTGAATTTACCTCCAAATACTGACTGAGCAAACGCAGAACTTGGTCTACAGCACTGAAGATGTTCCGCCAGTCAAAGTCCACCATTCCCTTCTCCCGGCTCCTTGAAGATCCATTGTGGAGAAAGTTGATTATATGTTCCGCAGTGAAGCCTTCAGCAGCCATCTGGCTGTTTAGGAAGTCCCTCACTGTAGGGTGCTTCAGAGAGTCCTGAAGAAACATATCATGACATATTGCAGCTTTGCTACAATGATTGTGTTTCCATGCCCTCTTTAGCTAGGAAGGTTTCCATTTCCATAACTCTTTCAGCACATGAACAAGGACAAAAGAGTAAGCTAAGGAATCAGTTTTACAAACTGATTTGCATATTTGCATAACTGGATGTGTGATCTGAAGAATGGATGAGAAGAAATTTTTCCATGACTATGTATTGCATTCTTTCCTTGTAAGCAAGAGGATAAATGTTATAAATGTCTAATTCAATACAGAAAAATGAGGAAACCAAATGTTCTTTCTGTTATGAACTGCTTTATAAACTTTAACTACAGATAGTAATTGCAGCTGATCAAAGTCAAATCTAAATGATGCAGAAATAAGCAATTGCCCAAAATAAATTTCTGTTTGGCCCAGAAAAAGTATGGTCCTACTGCCTTTTTTTGCCTATACAGAATGCAAGGAAATCAAGTCTGTTCTTGAAAGACATTTTGGAGAGGCAGGGAAGCAGAAATTGCTGCCTTTATTAAGAAGTCATTGGCCAGATTCTTGACTGCCCAGATCTCAGGTTTTGCCTCAGGGATGCTGTAATGCATCTATGATTTGCCTTCAAACCAAGCCCAGCAGCCAAGCCAACAGCCTTAAAGGCCATGGTTTCCTTGCAGCAAAGGCTGTGCATCTGGCCAAACTTTCCAAATTAATTGTCTTCTCCGTTAATAAAAATAAAAGATGGTGAAAGGCTGCTCTTACTGAGGATCTTTGATAAGTTATAACATACACGGATCATATTCATTTGCAGGCTGTTTTGAAAGAAGTACCACAGCTGAGGTCCTACTTCCTCCCAAGCTTTGGTCAGCAGTCGGAGGCGTTCAAGTTCCTCAAAAGTGGAGTTTGCCTGATGAAAAAAACAGCAGAAAAGAGTGTTAGAATCTAAGAAGATAGACAGAATTTATGATCCATCCAGGATTCGGTGACAGGGGAACCCCTAACTTAGAAAGCTGTAGTTTTTACCTTCAAAACTTAATCAACTTGTTCAAATAGCAGAAATTTTAATAACCATCAGAAAAAGCATCTGTAAAGTCCAACCAGAATCAAAGTCACTTACGATAAAATTCGGTTGTATATGTAATAGAAGAAACAAGTGCACATTAATCCTAGTTAATTTCAATTCCTTTAAATACTCAGATTTTCGGTAGAATTATTTATAATTTTCCCCCTTGACTATTTCTCTACATTAAGACCTAAAAAGAAAGACAGTGATTTGGGCAGATGAATGAATGGAAGGCAGCTGGAAAAGACAGATAATCCCATAGCTAAGATATTAAGACCCGAAATGCTGAGCTGCTGTAAATCTGATGTTTTCCTGTGTGAACTATGAGCAGCAGTTCTGTGCCTTGTAGAGATGTCTACAGTAGTGAATTGCTGGTTAGGAGGTGGCCAAAACCTGGGTCATATGCAACACTGATTTAACTGCTCAGATTAATTTCACCCAACTTCAAGCATTTCACTGAAGAGTCCAGGTTCCACTCTATTTTAATGAAGAGAAAATACTTTATGATTTCGACAGATATAGTACTAAACCATGATGTTACTATTGGTTTGCAGTATCTCAGCATTAGGTCTCAACAAGTTTCACAGTTGCCCCATTTAAATATTTACTGGCACAGAGCTGCTCATGTTCCTACCTCTATAAAATAAATATAAATATTACTATATTTACTAGTGTAAATGTGGAATCATGCCAACAAAAAGCTGCTTGAGCAAGCTGGAAAAATGATGTAGCATGGACCAAGATGGGATCAATCAGTGAAGACCTGTCTCCTGTTTTTTACGCAGAGTACCTGCTCTTCCTCTGAGGACCATCAGAACACATGGAGTTTTGAAAAGAAAATCTGATTAGGCTGAGGTAGTTGGGTCACTGTTTTTCAAAAGATGTTTCTTGGGATGCAATTTTTTAGAAATACACATTTTTGTCTTTCAGAACTTCTTACATTTTTTATGATTTCCCGTACAGAAGGTGAATCAGGAGCAAAGAGAATTTTTCCCATCAGCAGGGGCTTCACAGCACTCCAGGCTATTTTGGTTAAAGGGTTTGATTCCAAGTTCTGGATCAATGCATTACAAAAGGGTGCTAAAGGCAGAAAGAAAGAGAGACAGTCTTTATGTAACACTACTCAAATCCTATCATACGTAACATCCTGCAGGGCTTTTTACTGGCAGTATAGACAGTTTGAATCTGAATGAGTTAAAGCACATTCTGCAGTGCAGAAGTACAATATCTGAATGGATAGAAAAAACCACTAAGTAGACATGGGAGTTGTAAAGTACACACTATGGATATTGGAAAAGCAAACATAAATAACCATGTGGAAGTTGCTGTTGTTTACATGGTATTTCAAATGGAAGGAAACAAGACAGCTCAGAACTCACTGAGCTGTGTGAGCTTTATTTGCTTTACTCCTAATAACTTAGCTCCTTTGTATTGTAGTTGATACTGATACAAAGCTGATCCTGTGGGCTTAGATGTTGAGCTCCAGAACAGTTCAGAACTGTTACTACAATAATTTAAAATGAAACATTTTAATGTAAATATTTTTATCTTACCCCTGCACTATGAAGTAATTAGTTTACTTGGATAGCATTTAATTAATTTGTTTCCTGTCTGAAGAGATGGAGTACTGGGCCTTTTACAGGTCTTTGGAAGGCTAAGACATAAGTAGAGCCAAGTATCAACACAAACAGTGAAAGGTAGGAGTCTCTGTAAGCAAACTACTCATCTGTAATCTGTAACCATGCAGCCATATCTATCACAGCAGAATATCACACAGAACTACCAGCTATTACATGGGTGGTAGTACAGAAAAAACTGCTGGTGAGCTCAGTGTCGAGAAAAACTAAATAGCAAACAGAAGGGGACATCATAAAAAAGATAAAATAACAAATGGTAAAAAAGATAAAATTGGTTCCTCTTTGCATTCTCTCCTATTAAAATAGTAAGAAGGGAGGAAATAGAAGCAATAAAAACAGTTAAATTGCAATATTTTCTATGTAAAATGTAAACATGCTGTAGAACATTACTGCTACAAAATATATGTACTTTTATGCAGGAAGGTAACAGCCACCATGTATCAAATTGAATATTATTTGAAAGGCGAGATTTTTAAATTCCTGTGCCCCAGGCCATCAAACAAGCTAAGAGAAAAAATAAAGTTTAGAAAAATATTTTGGAGAAAAGTAACTCCAGAATGCCCCACTGTCTTTTCCTGAACCTTCTTCAGGGGCATCTTGTTCTTCTTGATATCAGTAGCATATAATAGAAGATAAAACAGAGGGGCTGTCTTAATTATGATCATGCATATGTTTATGCCTCCATATTAAAAGCAAATGCGTATTTCTGTCAGTTGTCAATTCCTGGGCTTCTCTGCTTCCAGCTATGAAGTAAGTATGAAGTAAAATCATTTCACCTGTCTCTAATCTCCTGAATCAACTGTTTTAAAATGTTATTTTATAAAAGCAACATTCTATGCTAGGATTTGAACATAAGGTGCACCTGTCGAGAGTCTCTTAATGTTTTGGTGGAAAAACTTACTGGTTGTATTATCATAAAGATAACCAGATTTCTTCCTTGTTGAGTCAATCCCCAGGAAAGCTTTGTAGTTGTTATCTTCATACCAGTTGAAGGAAAGCACTCTGGATCCACCTCCTTCTGGGTAGCCACAGAAAAGATCCGAGAGAGAACTCACCAACTGGCCTAAGGATTCTGGCCTTCCATCTTGTAGAAATGGTTGCAGAACCATCACAAGGTCCTGAATGCTTGGCTTCCTGGCTAGCTGCAGTAAGACAAGACTTGGTTAATTGCAGCCCCCAAAGCTGGTAAGCATCTGGTGAGGTCATAGTTGTGCCCAGATGGTAAAGTGTGAATGCAGTCAGAACCTCATCCTTTTATCTCCTCCGCCCTGGTCACAGACACCATTTTCAGTTCTTGTTCTTTCATACCTTTTCTGAAGAAAAGAATACACTTCATAATTACCAATGCTTATGTCCACATTTATTTTGTAATAAGAGAAGAATGATTTTTACGGAACCAGCTCTTCCCCAACAAGCCTATTTTCTTTCTGGTAAAGCAGGTAACTGGAACATAAAAACAACAAAGGAAAACAAGGGCTATGAGCTATGCAGAAAAGTGATGTAATCTATTATTAGACCACTTACCTTTTGCACTGCTTGGGAGACATTAGACAGCACCCTCCCCCAGGCCTTCAGGTCAGCACCTGGTGAGTTTCTGTCCAACACAGTGGGAAGCTGTGGATACATAAAAAATAGAGACGAGTTTCTACATGACAACTGCTATAACAATAAGAAGAAAATCCAAATGGCATCTCTGTAGCTCAAATAGTTTGAGTTATTTGGAACAATATCCTATAAGCCTGATTTATGGGGCCACAAATGCAGTACTCATGTGCAGACTCACAGAGTAGCCTGTGTAAATATTCTTTCTAATACATGGCTGAAACAAACACAGGACACTTAAAATATATCTTGGGATTTGCTCTGCTCACCTAAGCCCACCATGCCAAAAGGGGCAAAAATGGAGGAGGAATGCAGGAACTGGGACATTGGAGAAGCTGCTTCTCACAGAGGCTATTCTTCCAGTGAGATATACAGACTCTTAGTAACTTCCAAATTTAGCAAAGGTTTGATACAGAAGCCCCCATTTGCTATGGAGGTAAATAATTTGTAGTACTTTATACTTTAGAGATTTCCTGATTTTGGAGACAGTCTAGTCCTCACTGTCTGTCAAACCTGACAGAAACCATCACTTTCCCAGGCTCCTGCAGACTGATCAAACTGCCTTTGCAGCAGAAGTTAACATTTTATTTACCTGTGACTTAAAAGAAACAGGTGACACTGTGGTGTGCCATCACATACCACTTTGTTTGCATCACCACATCCTTCTTTGTCAGCTGTCTAAAGAATCACATATGCATTTGGAGCTGGCACTCTTGAGGCTTTCTCAGGCATTTCTCCTGCTATTACAACAAAATATAAAGCTGGACTTGTAGATAGCTAGGCTGTGATATTTATGAGACAAGCCCCTAAAAAGCCTTCCCCAAAAACACCTATACACTCTGCTGATTGCCTGCCATTCCCTTCAGTCAGTAGGTTGCTAAGAAAGCAGAAGACAGCTGCACTGTGTAGGTACTTGGCAGGCAGTCACAACGGCAAGAGTTTTTATGGGAAGCTCATGTTCTGATCTGTCACTTGTGGTTCAGGCAGGAAGAATAAACACAGGGCTTCAAAATACACTTTTCCTTGTCCCCTAAGGGGAACCAGTCTGTGCAAAGATTATACAGGGTTCTTGGAGCACCTGCCTTAACCTGGCCTTTTTGAAACTCTGAGGAACAGGAATTGTAAACCTGTAAAAAAGCTGGGCAGTACATTGTGAATATTCGTGTGAAGTCCTTAAATGCCAAAAATTTATCTTAGAAATACTGTACCATCAATTCTCTGCAACTTCCAGCAAGCATAAGATATATGAAAACATAAGACAATATATTTTTAGAAAGGGAAAATAGCAGCTCTCAGAAGCTGACCACAAATTCTTATCAGGATTGGTAAAATCACATGGGCACAATGACTGACTATTAGTGCTACAATAATCAAACTGTGTTTTGCTGGTGTGTCAATTACAGCTTCTGGCATCCTCTGTTCCCAGTTCTAGGCAACTCAGAGCTGAAGAAAATCCATGTTAAATTAATCATGATGCTACACTGCTGTGGCAGAAAAGTCCAATCAATACTTCCTACGCAACTTTAAGAGTTTTTCATATATCCTGCCTGCTCCTATAAAGCAAACTGACAATGTGATGGTTTCATGACGTTAAATTACAAGGTGAAAACCAGCAAATTAAGTTGAGTGTTGAAAAATGCAAAGCATGATCATAGGGAAAACAAACATGAAAGATACATACACAGTGATGGACTCCAAGTTTGCTATTATGAGGAAAGAGACCTTGGAGTCTTTATGAATAGTGCTCTCTGAAAGCACTGCCTCAGTGTGCAGAACACAAATTAAATACTAGAAACATATGCCATTCTCTCTATATATTTATTTATTTAGTATAATTTGTATTTTATTATATATTTTAAAGTAATAATATTAACCTATGTTTATACATATATATAAAGTGGCATAATATCTCCAAACTAAACCAAGGCTGTAGATGTGGTTAATTTATAGCAAGGTCACAGTAGAAACAAGAAGACAAAGAAGGGCAATGAAAATGAACAGAGGTAAGGAAAAGCTTTTATAGAAAGAGAGATGAAAGACAGTACAACTTCCTAATCTGTTTGTTTTGGGTTTTTTAAAAACAGCTCACATGGCTATGCCAACTCAAGCTGCATCACGACTTTGACTGTAGCATAAAATTCTGTCATGCTGGAAGGAGCAAAGACTGGATGGGCTGTGTTGGGTATTTTCAGAATCCTCAGGAAAGTCCCTGTAGGTTTTGCCACACACTGTTTTGCTACACAGATTGGAAAGACCAGATAATATTTCAACACAAACTTTGATTTAAAAACTGCATTTGAATCTCTTAGTTCTGTTGTACTGTCAATTTCATCTCTTTCATCCCAAAACATACTCAGAACTGTCTAGTGTCCTGCTGATGGTAGGTTAACAATCACACATCCATAACCTTACATTTGCAGGGGTAAACCTACTAAGACCACGTGGAAAATTGGTGAAGTATTACCAAAAAGAATTCTTAAAGGGAAATGAAATATAAGCCAAAATAAAAATGACAACATAAGGCAGGATAATTGTGTTAATACTTACCAGCCGAAATAGCTTAAAGAAATCAACGTTTGCGTACAAGGCATCTTCTACTTTTTGTAGACTGTCTTGGGACAGGGCACACATGGCCTTGTGTACAGAAGGGAGACCTTTTCGGCTGCTGAAGATAATAAAGCGGTCCAGGAGCATCTCACTGCAAGCAATGTCTTTCAGAGTCAAGCTAGGGACACCATAGGCAAACTGCAACCAAAACCAATGATTCACTTACTGTTACAAAACTTTCATACTCCTCAGGAACAACAGTGTAAATCCCATGTAAATCTACTGATTTCTATAGAGTTATTCTGCATTTACATTTGTTTAACTACAAACTAAGGTGTTCCCATTGGTCAAACATTAAAGATAAAAAATTTGGCTTTTTCTGTTCTGTGTTTATATTGGAAGTGGTAATCAGTAGACGAGTGTGTTTAATGTAAAATGGCTTTGTAAATCCCAGCTGTATGGCTGTGCAGAATGACAGTGAATAATGGCTGTGGGAAGCACAGAATACATGGCAATATAATAAAAAGGAGCACTGGAAATTGCTCACAAGCTAATGTTCCCATCCTCTGTCCATCTTCTTTCACAGTACAAATTTAAGGAACACAGCTCAGAACACTGTCATGACTGTAACTGCCTACTGTGTTTGAGACGAACACAGATTTTCAGACAAGAACTATGCACTGACATAATATCATTAGACTAAATGAATTTAATAAGCTGCGCAATAAAGAAATTGTCAAAATCTACCCAGAAAATAATTTACTTTAGAAAAATAATCTGCTGAGGACTCCATTCCTTAAGACATATGGATCAAAGAAACACACTACACCTATACCAGGTCAGACACAGATGCATATTTATTTCTTATCTAAGCAAATTAAGAAATTCACCATTATCAAAATTTTCTATCTGCGAATCTCCTATAGTTAGCAGCTAAGACTTGTTTGGTGGTGCCTGTAAAGAGAATATTTAAAAACACAGAGGAATGAGAAAAAAATTAATGTAGTTGCTTTGGAGAGTAGATTCAGAGTAGTCTGAAGAGTTTCCATTAATTGCTTCATCTGTCAGAAGCTATCAATGAAAGTGCAAGTGTGGCTATGGAAAGTCAGCATTCAGAATAGGAAAGGCAGAGGTAGAGAGGTCTAGAATAACATTGTATTTTGTCTGCCATTACTGCCCTGAGTTTCACCTTGTGGAGCTGCAGCTGACAAAAAAGAAAGGCAGCTGAATTACACACAGATTGTGTTTTGGAATTATGATGCAAAAAAGGGATGTGAATTTCTAGAAGTATCTGAGAGGCACTATCAGCACTAGAGCTGTACTTATATAAAGGCACTGTTAACACAAGTTAGACAGTGTAGAGAGAGGCAGAATGCAAAACAAGGAATTCAACTGACAGATCCAGTCTGTCTTGCAAAAAACCTCCAAAACCACACACCCCTGCCCTCCCCCAAATTGGAATATTTGAACTGGAATTAAGCCAGTTTATGTCAGTGAAATAATTTGCTTATTTGCTCAGTCACTTATGTCCTGGGGATGTGTATGGTAAGAACAGCATTTTTAACCATATACACCTCATTTGGCATAGTCCTGGTCAGGCAGTGTCAACTGCAATGAAACTGGGCTGCACAGGGAGGCAGCCTGGGAACCTTGCTCTGACTTGTGAAATGAGGAAACAGTGACATTTACATCACTGAGAAGGATAAACACAGAAAAAAAAAAAGAGTTGTTATTTACAAACTGTAACTGCATTTCAATAATGTTCATGAACAGATGGGATTAGAAAAACATCAAACCTCCGCCCTTCCAATTTTTCCGGTAGGGTGTGCTGCTGCCAATCTTTCCTGAACTTCTTATTGTGTTTTAACATCAGTTTCTTATCTTTATCTTAGAATGACTCAAAAAAGCAGGCCCTCTGAGGGAAACTTCAATACTTTTTTTTTAATCAATGTGTCACTGTTTGGCCAAAGCTGGCAAGATGAAGTCCAAATTATTTTTTCAGCTAGTTGGCTGTTTGATCAGGTTTAGCTTTCAGCTCTGTGTGTCATTTCCTGACTCCCAGGCGGCTCAGACCTAGATCTCCAGCCAGCTGTTGGCAACAGTCAGGCTTTTGTAAACAAGTTGCTTTCAGGTTGATCAGCTCTGTGCCATCAGAGGCAGGGGGAAGGGGTGTGCAGAAATATGCAGGCAAACAGAGGGCAGAGCAGCATGAAGAACTAGAGATGAACTATCACAGCTGAGGATTAAGACAACCATAGATCTATCTAGGGTCTAGTCATGGCTCTGAAACGTCCACCTCAACCATGCATAAGTCCAGCCCAAGCAACTTGCTTATCAAGAAGGGCTAATGGAATGAAGCAATTTATCTCCCACAGAAAATGAAGTGTTAAATTGCACTGAAAATAATTCTCTTGTTGTGTCTTTAAATTTATTAGATTGGTTTTTCTTGCAAATGCAAACATTTTCACCTGAAAGAAGTATTCACAGCACTTTCTTTCCTTGTACTTGTAAATCAGCTCTGGTAAGATGATCTTGTATCCCTGTAATTACTGCTAACAAGAAGACTGCAGAGAGGGCAGCAAAAGTGGTATTTAACACCAGATCTCCTCCAGCTTCCTCTAACCAATGCTCAATATCTTCAATTTCCAGCATACAAAGAACTACATCTCTTTCTACATCAGCACAGAAAATACAGCAGAAAGACCCTACATTCCAGCAGGTTTCAACCATTCTTTCAGTGATGGTGTTGAAAACTTCAGTCCTGCATACACTGGCAGGCAGAATTTTTAACAGCAGATGAATGAATGCTACCAGGGAGCTAATAGTCTAACACAGCAGCACTCAGTTCTCCTGACACAGCAGATCTCTGGTGTAAAAGAGGTTAGGGATGACTAGGGAAAGAGAAACCCAGCAGGATATTGGTATACATTCTCCTTGTCACAAGCAACAAGGAAGCAAATTTTCACCATCTCAGCTGACACGGGAGTGTGAAAATATGCAGGATGTATTAATTGACACTGGCTTTGGTATGATCTTGTGGTATTGCTTCATGATAAAGTGAGGAGAGGGGAGGGCTTCCCTGAGTACCAGTCAAGAATACAGCAGATAAGTAATTCGGCTACTGGTCACACCAGCTGGAACCTGTGATGCAGAAGAGGAACTGCATAAAAGGTCATGAATGCCCTCCCTCTTTCTGCCCACACACAGTTCCAGTATTTGCATTTTATGTGGCAGTGAAACAGAGGAATTGTGTCTTTCAGCCTCAGTTATTCACTTGCTTCCACCCACACACTAATGCAGTGTAGAAATTGTTCCAGAATTCCAATTCAGCAACATTCATTCATTAATACAGCATTCCTCACAGAGCTCCCAGCCACCAGTACATGCAGAAGGAGAGACAGCCTCGACTTGGTCAAACATAGCTCCCTGCTTAGCTGCTTCAGGAGGGATTTGACCTTTTCACTCTGAATTTTCTGAGCAGATCTATTATTCAATCAGAATCTAAGAGAGTGGGTCTGCTTCTCCACTTCCACCTGTTCATGGGAGACAATACTGAAAAGCCACCATGCTGACATTAGGGCAGAGAATTTAAATTATAAATTAAGAACCTCCAATAGTTCTTCTCTCATCAGGACTATTATCTCAAAAGGATGCACAGCTGCAGTATGCTTTTAAGACAAGTCATCAGTCATGGGGATGGATGCACTGCTTGCCAGTACTGTTTCTTGATGCTCCTCATTATTTGGGTGCAACAACAGCACTTTGCTGTTTATTTAAAAAATTTTTAATATTTAACACATACTCAAAATGTTTTTTGAAGACAAATCAAACATCTCTTCCTCTAGATTCACAAAAAACAAAGGGAGAAGTTGTACAAACAACCCATAAGGCATCAGTTATTCTGGGCCCAAGGCCTCCACCAAGGCTACTTTGCACATACAACTCAGGAGATTCTTTCCTCACAGGTAATGACTTGGTAACTGTTAAACTCTACCCACCTGTTCAGGGCGCACTTGAGCATTAATAAGCTGGTAAACAACAAAATCTGTGAGGCCAACATTTTCTAGCAAGAAGGAAGTGAGGGTCTCCCCATCTTTCAAAATGTCTAGAATTCGTATTCCTCTTCCTGGATGAAAAAAAAGGAATGCACAGATCAGTGAGATACCAAACAAAGGAGGTTAAAGAACAATTTATATCCTAGCTTAAACCTGCAAAAAGAATGTGCTTTGGCTCTTATACCTAGTTGTGGCTAACTGGGGCTAAAATTATTTTTACAATTCAAAATCATTTTAATCCTTTGTTGGGAAATGATAATCAGAAAATGCTGAGTATTCTGACTCTGCAAATCTGATCGCTCAAAGATGTTTCAGACTAGGGCTACAGCAATGGACACATTGAAAGCAGCACTGACTGCATTTGAAAGTGTCGGCCTTTTTGTGATGTAATGCTTTATTTTAAATGTTCAGATTGAAGTATGCTACTGTTCTTAGTGTCTGTTCTTCTGGGCTTTGTGTAAATAACTTTAGTCAACCCTTTACTAATTTATCACTCGCTGTCAATCAATTTTAGCTAGTTAAGCTTATTCTCTAGCATTGCAAAAGTGACCCTTGAAAATCTTCCATTAGAAAAACATCAGTTTCTTTGGAGAAGCATAAAGTGTAGCTTATGCTTCACATTAAACTAGATTAACAACTGCTCTTCAGGCAAACCAGTGAGAGCATCCACTGTTAAATTAGACACATGTAAGAGGCCACCGAATTTCCCTAATACTGTCTGTAGCAATACTCACAATACTGCTGTTCCTAAAGTCAAACAGTTCCAATCTTTTTTAACTTGTCTCTGTTACACATCTTAACAGTGACAACTTTGCCTCAATATGGTGCAAGAGAAAGCTTGGAAACTTAATGCTGCTCATGTACATAGAATATTTATTATAACTTCATTAAATTATTGAAGTTAAATAATAATTCATTAATAATTCGTTAAATTATACCTCCATTAAAGGTACCTCATACAGCATCAACAGACTTTGGTAAAGAATGCTTGAAAAGCTCTAATTCTTCTAGTTTTTAGAAAAGGCAATTGAAACTGACAGGAGCAGTGTGTATCCTATTGACATAGGGAATGTAACTTTAGACATTTCTAATAAACACACATTCCATTCTGTGAGCTGAGTCTTATCAGAGTTTGCCAACTAACTTCCACAATTTCATCTGCACTAATCATATTCTGGCCTAAGGCTGTAGGGCCTGAGGACTTCTTCAATTGTTCCTCCACATATTTATTCAAGCAGTAAACACTGAAAACAATAGCAGGGGTCTGTCCCTCATATTCTCACTGATGCCTTTCCTGACATCCAGGCAGTGTGGAGGAAATAGCACACCACAAGAACACATCTCATCAAAAGTGTCAGTGCTAGGGGAGACTGGGACAAGGAAGGAGGACTCAAGAGGTAGATCTGATTTCAGGAATCAGCAGAATGAGCAATTGCAACTCTGACAGTTGCAAATTTTTCCTTGCTTAACTTTGCAGCTATTCTATTAAGATTGTTACTTACAAGCAATAGTAGTAAGCTATAAACACAGACAACTTAAATAGCCAATCTTACTTTTTCTGTATGAAGAAAGATGGTAATTCATATTTTATTAGTTAAGCTCTAGAACTGACTTTTTAACTTTGTTTTACATAATACGAAATTCCAAACTTCTATTTTCTTTTAAAGTAAAACACATTTAAAACCCCCACAGATTCTTGAAGGAACATTAACATTATATTTCACAGGACTGGGGGGAATGTATTCTATTTTTCACGAGTAAAGTTGATACAGGACGCAAAGGCAACCTCCTAAACCATGGCATGTGGTCCCTTAGCAATACATAGCAAGCCCATGGCATGACATGCTTTTCCTCACTTCTAAACAGTCAGGTTTGATTTCTACAGCTGGCTACAAACAACAGCTCAGATTGTACTTGAGTTCTTGTTGTTTACATTCTGAGGCATTTGGTTATCTCACTGTTATTTACAATGAGATAATCCCTTTTTTACTTCTATTTATAAACCTCTGATAGGATAGTGGAGCATGTGTATCAGATGGTTTGTACACATCTTATCAAAAATATATGGAGAGTGACTATTTAATTTCAATAAGAATACTATTCCTGTGACAAAGGATTTGCGAATGGGACAGATCAATTCACAAAGCCAGACCATCTTCATACCTTTAGTTTTAGGAGTAGCTTTTAAAATTCTGTACTTCAAGTCCAAAAACTTTATTATTATACCATTCCCTATTTTCCCCCAGGACTGTGTTTTGAGTTTGGCAGGTTATTTTAAATAAAAGTTAATGCAATGAATTTGCAATTTGCAATCCTGTTTGGAGGCGTTCAATGCTTTCTCTTTCTAAACAGATTATTAAGAGTTTCCTTCTTCACTGTTCCAAATCTGTTTTAGCTAACACTGTGACAAAGTACCTCTAAGCACTTCTCTGGGTTATGCTCCTGGCATATATTCAGACATGTTCCTAATTTTCCATTTCTTCTGCATCTTCCAGTGACACTTTCTCACTGCTTCTGCTTTTACTGCAATAATAATTAATGAAATATCTTCAGCCATGCTTTACTTTGTGTGGTGAGATATCCATTATCCCTTTGTGTTTCGAGTTCTGTCTACTGTTATTTAAGGAAGATGGTTGTAGAACAGAGCTGACTGCCTCTCTTTTCTCTTAAATGACAGGTGTTTGTCACTGAACAGATTTTCACTTACCCTAACAGTAAGCAGAGTAACAGCTACATGTGACATATATCATAACGCTGCCAGCCTACAAAGTAACTACTATCCATCTCTCAGAAGGAAAAATTAAATAGTCTGAAGGATATAGACCTAACAATTACCTGCAATTCTTTCAGGGTTAGTTCTCATTGTTTCCATAAACTGAGTCATAATGATCAGTTCTTCCCAGATTCTTCCAAGGTCATGGATTTCAGGGGCTTCCAGTAAAAGCTCCTGAGCATCTTTATATACCCTTGCAAGGCTGAAAGGAGAAATAATGAAGAAATAGTAATTTAAGAGTGATGACTTTTGAGAACCTTTCAAGTCAAAAAACCCCAAAAACAAACAAACAAACAAACAAACCTAAAAAAGAAAAAAAAAGAAAAGAAAAAGCGAAGTTGACTCTCTCTGTATTAGGGACGAGGAAAAAAAAAGTTGTTTTGTCCTCAGTTTCAGGTAGTCTGGGATTCAGTTAGATTTGAAAGTCCACAGAAGGTTTAAGAGGGCTACTGGTGTTGCAGAAGGTTGCCCATTCACACATTTTCTTCACTGCCATGCTGGTCTTGCTAGGGAGACAGGACCTTCCCCAGACAGCATGCATCTCATGGTTACAGTACAAATCTGCTCTGGTTCTAGCCCAGGCCCAGCTCCACCAGTTGAATGGGGCACTCTGGGCACCTGCAGCCCTGTTCAGCCCGGCAAGTGATACAGAATCATTCACAAACAGAAACATCCTTCCACTCTCACATCAGTGCCTTCCAAATTTTTAGGTGCCTTCAGAGTATTTCTTCAAGGAGCAGCAGGAAAACACAAGTAAAAAATGGTCACAGGCAGCTGTTCAACTACTGGTTCTGGGTTAGAACATGCAGATCAAGCAAGGATGCAATCAGTTTATGAAGAAGCGTAATAAGAGGTAAGACCATTACACTTCTTCAACAGCGTTATGTTTTTCCATGCATGCAACAGTGTATCTCAGTCCACATGACTCATTTTAGCTTACAGGAAACAACAAACAGGAAGGACCAAATTCTTTCAGAAAACACAAGGTATTTACTTCTGCTGTAATGCACTGAATTTACTGGGACTGACAAAGTGACAGTTTGCTCTGTAACAAGCAACCTAGAAAAGCCAGAATGTATGGAAAACAGAACCCTCTAGCTTCACTGTGTATTTGACTGTACCCCACCACAAATGTTCAGCTGACTATTTAAAATCCTATTCACTAGGAACAAAAAGTCAAACTGTAAGTTAAGTCCAAGTTACAGACTTTCACGTGACAGGAGCTTCAATGGCCTTCTCATTATTAGCTCATGAATTTTAATCACTGGATGCTCCAAAGTGGACTTTGCAAAGGGATATTTGGAGCATTTTTTATATTTAGGCTGACAGGGGTTCTTTCACTCTAAGAGTCCTTGTCTGCTATACTTTCTTTCATGACTCAGCTGTAACAAACAGTGCAATAAAACACTCCTACAGCACTTTATCAGTAATAGTCGGGAAATCTCCCATCCTCCTATTTTGCAGTCAGCTTAGTATCTGAAGATTATGTGCTAATTAAAGTCCCACAAGTACATAGCCAAAACAGGGACTAAGAAGTGCTACCTAAGAAGTGGCAGTTCTTATTTGCTGCTACTTCATCAGAGCTCTCATTCAGAAGGGACAGCTCTAGTGATGAGAAAAGAAGGCTTAGGGGTTCCATGCTCTTTTATCAAGAAGGTTTGTCCCAAGGCATTCAGTAAGCAGTCAACAGTAGAAAGCATGGATTTTATTAAGTGAACATGTGCTCCCCAGAGGCTAGTACTGAAGTCTCTCTCTAAAAAGCCCAAAACTATCATTGTGAGCTCTGTTTCAACTTTGTTGACCATTGTTAGTATGAAACCAAAGTGCTTAGAACTGAAAATTTTTGTCTTCTGCTGTCTGCACACTGGTGTATTATTATCTTCCCTTTTCATTCACACCACAGAACAACTTTTTAAAATATCCCTTGGTGCAGTGAGGGACCTTTCTAAGCAAAGTGAGGACACTCCATCCTTTCTCCTTGCATCATTTTTGTCCGTGAATACCCAACAGGTGCTAAGAGCAAGCTAGTAACAGTTCTCTAGCAGGCCTGTATTGCTGCAACCCTGTCTCACACACACAGCTCTGCTTACATGGAATTTTTGTAGTTGGACACTACACCTGGACCCTCTCCAGGGGTTGGGCTGCGGAAACAGGGATTGTTCATGTTACAGAAGATGCCATGTAACCATGGCAGTGCTCCTGCTGATGGCATCGCCTTGTTTGGGAAGTGACCTAGAGTATCGAAACACAAAATATAAATTGTTAGGTTTCTTTTCTAATGCAGCCTTTGTGAATATAAATAGCAAGGTAAATTGGCTCTCTACACAAGGAATGTGCAGGAATAATAAAGGTTTATCTTTTACTGAGAAAAAAGAAGTCACCAATATAAGCAATATGGCTATTTTCAACAGAAATGAATTCTGAGTAATGTGAGGGGGTTTTAAATAGGTAGTGAGGTAGTACTTTCTCAGTAACAGAATTACAGAAATCCAAAACTTGATAGAACCTTGAGACCTCAGGCAAGTCTGACCAGAAAGCATCTCACAGGAAAACTAGACATTTTTTTAATCTCCTCACTGGTAATTCTTACACTACATGGCTATAAATAACTAAGCTACTCAAACCGAATTCTGTTCTTTTGCCACTGGACAGTAACACTCCACGAACAGGTCCCAGTACCTCTGTCTGAGAACACCTGGCCATTACCTACAACTCAGATCATGATAACATCTTAAACATTCTTACATTCATGTTGACGATACAGTGGATTAGCTTTCCTCAGCCAGACAAGTGCAAGAAACAATGAGAGAGGCCATACAAGCTCCACTAGAAAACGAAGCTGGAAAAAAAGAAAAAAAAATTAAAAATAAATTTTACAAATACATCACCATAGAGTCACTAGGTGGCTAAAGGGATGAGACCTCTTCTCACAGCAGAAGTGACCAGTGTAGCATGTGCCCATGGCTATCCTTTGCTTGTTTCACCATTTGAAAAGGACACCCAAAAGGGCAAGGATTTCATCAGAATGCCATGAAGTACCACCACTAACTCAGTCCTCACTGGCTTTTCCACCTGTTCTAAAGAAATATCTAAGCATCCTGACTGAGGTAAAAAGAAACAGCAGGTAGTGCTTGACTCTACAATAAGGATTAGATATAAGAGAGAAAAGGGTTTTTTCAATCCAACACTTTAACACTGCTGGGCTCATTAGCAGGCTGTCAGTATACTGTGCTTACCCAAAGGTAAAAGACTTCAGCATAAGCTTTACATTCTTTGACTTTGACTTTTGCTTCTTTTTGTCATCACTCATTTCAATGTTATTAATTTCCTAATACCTGTAGAAATTTATGCATTAAGATCAAGCACCTTATTCAATAACGTAGAAGACCCCACCAAAGGCCACTTTATTGTCCAGATCTTTCAATACACTTAAAACAGTCACCGGCTCCCATGTCATGACAGAAAATCAAGGGCGCTGCTTTACCACAGAGCAACATCCTGCCTGCTTTTTAGTCTGTTTCCTCCGCTTCTGTGTTTCAGTTTGTTTTACTGCCTCTGTGTGTTCTGGCAGAGGTTTGAAACTACAATCCTTTGATCCTGTAACACAGACCTTGGGCTCTGATGAATGGCAATGAGATTTTTGTGTCCAGACACGCGGCACTTTTTTGCTCCTCCCTGTAAGAGCCAGGACAATTTACCTTCAGAACGGGGCTTGTAGCACATGCACAGGAAAGCCCTCCTTGCTTCTTTACCTTTGCTCCCTCCTCCCCAACCAGGTACCAAATATGTAATAGTAATGCACGTAGCAGCAGAGCCAAAACCAAGATGGGTTAAATGTGAGTGTTGTTTTGGGCAAAAGGCACTCCACAGCATAAGAACGGTTTTTTCGGAGCTGCCCTGGTTTTCCACTATAACTTTGTCTAATAGCTTTAGTTAAGCACAACATATTCTTACAGCAAAAGGGCAGAAAGCTCTATACCAGGCAATGATTTGCTATTTCATATTTTTCGTCTTAAGGGTTTTTCATGTTTTTCATCTTAAGGGTTTCTTTTTTAAAACAGAACAATAACAAAAAAGCCCACCCATGACCACCTCAGAAGCTACGCATGCCTGATCTTTTTAAATCCAGACAAAATCTTACCAGTAGCAAAGGGCAAATTACACAACTATTAGAGAGGGAAACCTGACAGCTGTTGTGCACAGCTCAGAATACAGTGTTACAGACCCTTCCCAGCTGGGTCCACAAGGTCTGATCAACGTCCACTGCCATCCATTTGGTAAGCCACATGGGACAAGCACTACACGCACATAAACTCAGAGGGACAAGAACGGGCAAGACTCTTTGGCCCACCTTTGCTGCAGAGTTAATCTGCGTTAATGCTCAGATGTTGATTCTTTCTTCATTCCCAGGAAATACAAAATCCTCAGACTTGAATTTGGTAATTCCTTTCTGTCTGAGTTAACTAGTTTGGAAAAGACTGAAGTCTAAAGTCCAACAGAAGCTTTCTTTCAACCTGGAACACAATGTGTGGTGTGGTAAGGATGGACCAGTGCTGTCAGCCCTCTGATTCTTTCCTGTGGGCCTTATCCGGAGGACACAAAGGTGTCTCAGAATTTACTAGAAGTATCAGAAAGCAGCCCATAAGCCTGCAGAACCACAAGATAAATAGCCTGAAATCCCAGAAACATGCACAGAGAAATGTAATATCCAGACAGAGCTGTAATGGAGCAAGCACAGTGGTAAGACCATATAGATGTGACAAGCTTAAACTGGCTGCGGATCAGCTGTTGACTCTGCAATGGAGTCTTTCCTCTTGTGAAGTAGATGAGACTAAATGATGAACGGGAGTAGAAGATTGTATGTATCTCCATTTATGGTACTGCATGATGGCTAGCAAAAAACCAGTCTGATTTCCCCAAAACACATTTTATAGCTACCTTTGACAGTATGAATTCTTGTTTTGGCTGCTTTGTTTATCTGTGAGGACATATAAGCAGGCAGGTTTATATTCTTAAACAAGAAATTATTTTTAATGACTCTGTTGTAAAATATTTTACTCTTCAGGGTGGAGAAAATATTTCTCAGTTGTGGATTAAATCACTGTGCTTACAAGCTAGGAACGGTCATCAGAGAAAAGGATCTCTAGCAACACCTGGAAACGCCAATTATAATTTTTGAAAATTCTATAGGAAAAATTAAACAAAAAGAGAAGACGATTCCTGAAAGCCAAGCTGGCACTTTGTGTCTCATATCTAAGCAGATTTGCACAAATAACACAGTATTTCATACACTGAAAATACAGAAGAATTCTACAAATATACATTTATTAAAAATTAAAAAACAGTGGCTTCCACTTCCCTCAATGCATACATTTGAAGACCAGAAAGACATGGATTTTCCGCTTGGCATTGTTTTTTCTGAACTTGAGAACCAAACTACCACAGTTCCTCGACAACCAGTAACTGAAGTCCAGCTTCAAAAAGGGTACTTAAGTATGAATTGGCAGCTTTCATGTTGCAATAAATAATGAGCTGCATCAGCTCTTGATGACAATGTACATTGTGGGAGAAAGTCTGCTAGGAAGCTATGAAGGAAAGAACATTCAAATTCTCGATGAAGAAAATTGCACAATCCTTTGACCCTGGAAATTTCAGCATGTGAGTCATTCCTATTGACTAAAATCAGGTCAGCATAGGGTAAATATTTCAGCTCATCCCATGGTTCAGTTTGACCCTATTAAACTGTTATGGCAAAATTGTTTGCATGACTGTTGCAGTCTCACAGATGCCGTAACACACTTTAAAAATTATTTTTCATTTGAAACAGGTAGTCTGTATCCATAGGACCTCAGAGGAAAAAAATGGAAACCAGGTAAAGGGACTTCTTTTGCTGGGCAGAAGTAGTTGAAATACATCAGGTCACTAAAACCCTAGTCTGAAGTTTTGTTTCACTCTAAGAAAATTTAGCTTAAAGAAAAAATAAAAAGAGCAATGAAAATAAGGTGAATTAAGGTGAAAAGTAATAGGTAAGTTTGCTGTAAGAAAAAATATCATAAGATCTAAGAGGATTTGAAAGTACTTAAAATACTTCTGGCTTTTGCTTTACTTATGCCATTCAGCCATACTAAAAAGGACAAAATTTGTGAGAACTGTAAGGTCCTAATGAGAATCATGTCTAAGAGTAGCTGAGTGTGAAGAGCAAATCTAAAATTAGGAATCAAACCTCCGTGAGCTGAATGGTGCTCACGATGTTTTCTAACAACCGATCTTTTTATGTGAAAATAAATAAATATTACTACCCACGACTCTTCTGGTACACAATATTTTTTGTCAAAGAAAATCCCAACACAAGTATTCTATGTTTGGTCTGTAAAGAGCTGCTCTGCAAACCAGACAAGACGCCAGACAAGAGGCCTATACAAAGATCACATGTGATTCTTTGGGGGACTTGAGAATTTTACATGCTGATAAATGAACCAGTCATTTAATCCAGTGGAGTGCATGGTTCAAACCTAAAATCCAAAGACTAATACTTTACCTTTTGTCTTTTCCGAAGGATCCAGTTCTTCCAGAGTAGAAGTCTGACTTGCCTAAAGAAGCTCATTCTTCTGCACCAACACTTCTGGTTAACCTGTGCAAAGGATGCATTGCCATTTCTCAGCAGACAGCAGAAACAGACCTTAGAGCAAAATAACAGCTTTCTGTTCTTATTTTAAGATTATTTTATCACAGAGATCAGTTCCTTTCATTGTCCGCACCATTTAATTTTGCACTTGATACACTATCCTGCATGAAAAATTGTGAGTTTCCTTTGTTTGGAGGCTACTTCCTGTGACATATTTATCAGCACCAAAAAGCAGTAGAGAGGAAAAACATCTCTTTAGAATAAAAAAAGTCATTAACATTGAATCTGGCTACTAACTTGGACTTGAGAGTAATGAAGGCAGTTAACTGTTGCATCATTTACCACAATACTGTGTTTTCAAACTATTTTTTTCTAAGAAAAGATTGATTTTACTGTTAGACATTAGTTTATATGAAACTGTTTAGTTATTATGATACAATTAGGTTTACCATTCAGACATGAATGAAAATATATTGATTAACAGAGTCTGATATGGATTTTATAAAAGCAAATCCATTCTGTTGCCATTTCCTTAAAAAAATACAGGATCTCCTATTTTTTATGTTTTTAAATTCAGCAACTCCCATTACATTTTAGTAGAGATACCACAGAACATAAACCATTGTAGGCTCTGTTTTTCAGATTCATGACTCATTATAATCACCAGGAATTTTTACCTTCAAAAGGAAAAAGGAAACTTGACATAAATCCAAATATTAGATAGATGGGCCTGTTAAAAAATAAACAAATCATTGATATTTCCTACCTGCATCAACTTCCTACTTTATTGCTGTTTTAAGAGATTTAAATGATTGAAGAGTAGTTTCTTTATGAAGGATTAGTAACTGGGAGAGCCTTGAAAAGGAAGTGGAAGTCAGATATTGGAAAGCACATTCTTATAAGAATGGTGAAGCAATAGAACTGATTTTATGGGAAGACTGGGCGGCCTCCATTGCATATTACTCAAACCTCTACAAAAATTACACAGGTAAAACCACTCATGGATTAGATAAGTTTTTAAAGTCTCATTTGTCACTATTCTTCTAGATTTTTGTTTCTGGAAATTGTATTAATTGACGGAGATTTTGTCTGATTTTAAGAGACAAGGTTTGGAAAACACGTCAGGATATTTTGGCCTAATGCATCAACGAAGCAGTAGTGAAAAGCACTAGATATTTGATTGTTTCAGAAAATCATCTCAGGTCTACATTTTATGAACTGAAAAGGAATTTCAGGGAAGAGGTGGCCAGCACTAGGGAAGGGTTGGCATCAGCTATGACTAACCTTGGCAGAAAGGGATCCTTAAAGAATGTGCAATCTCTTCTGATATACCAGGCTTGAAAGTGATTGAAGGAGGATATTTAAGGCCAAACAGTAAGAACTGGCTGGGCTGCTTACTGGGGATCAAATAAGAAAACAACAGTTCTGCATAAAGAATATTCATGCCAAATCAAACTTGAAGCATCTTCCATATTTTGCAGATCAACAGTTTCATGCTATTTTCAGTATCCCTCCATCACCTCTGCTTAAGTTACAGCGCAAGAAATAAGACTAGCTACAAAAAGCTACTGCTGTTGTGCGGAGTAAATGGACTAACACCTGATGGTTTGAAGAAACACACTTCTGGCGTGTGACAGCCTCCCACTTTGAGTTGCCAACAACAGGCAGTCAGACAGCTTTCTGACACTCTTGTGTAGCCCAGGGCTCTTGAACCTGTTACTACTCTGAAAAATGAATCCTGCAGCTGAACAAATGAGGAAGAGATAGTTTTGCACTCCAGCTCCTCTTGCCTTCCTCTAAAACCCAGATTGATGCTGCAATCTTTCTGCAACAGCTGTAAAAGGAAATCCAAGCCTTTGTGTCAAGGCCATAAAATCTGTAGTCTGCCAATGGCCCAGCCTCTCCTCTTCCTCCTGATGGTTCTTTACTGAGCCACCCATCATTAAGAGTTTCTGCCTCAATGAGAGATCCCACAGTACTACAAAGAGTCGTAGCTTATGTTTTTAAGTATCTTGCTATGTATGACCTGCACCACTCTTGAATTAGTAGTAGCTGTAGCTAGAAAATTTGTTGTGCAATGCCATAAATGAGATGATGACTGCCAGATAAAATGGCTGCTACCATTTGCTTTGAAAAATTTTTTTCAGACTAAAAATATAAGTAGTAAAGAAGCCAAACCAAATAAACCTTGGTGGGAAAAAAAGGGCATTAAGTCAGGTTATACAGATTGTGCTTGCTACGTAATCTTTACAGTTTTTTTACATTGAACTTTGCTAATTATATTTGTTGATAGTGTCAGGGAGATACTGCTTACAGGACGAGTAATTCAATGACAGACAACCTAATTAATATGCATAAAGGGACAAAAAAAATGCTCTCCAAGAAAGTGACTACTAGATTGATTACCAAGGTGAACACTGTGCTACATGAGTCAGAATTTAAAAGTACTTAAAATAACCATTTAAGGTATGACATTAATACATGAGGTTCAATCAACATACAAAACTTTCTTAAAGTTTCTACATTGCTGACCAGACACACTTTAGGACCACCTCTAATTTTAGGATGAACAAGGATACACTTTTATCTCCCCAGACTGGTTTGTTTATAAAACCTTCACTAGGAGCTAAAAGGAAAGAACCTTGCTTTCCTAAATGGAACAGCTTCAGGGATGTGAGTTAACCTCATACTGCTTTGAAATCTAAATTAGACAGGTGAATATGAGACAAAACTGTAAGAAAAGAACAACTCAAATAATGCAGTCAGAAGACACTGGACAGATAAACCGCAGAATCTGTAGCAGCACAGAATAAAGGAAGAATAATTAATTTTCAGTCCTGAAATATCCTTTCCTATCTGGGCATTACTCAGACAAACTAACAGATTTAAGATTCAAGCTCTACTACTTCAAGTAGAGCAAAACACTATAATAAAAAAGAAGACTAGAACCATGATAAAGAAAAGTACCTAGTACTAACGTATGGAGAACTCCAGTTGGACTGAGGAGGTACATGAACTTCTGGAGTGATTAGTCATGGTGGAGATCTATCTTCACTCTTTAGAGGCAGCTGCTCATGAAACCAGTGGTGGCTTGGGACTGATGCAATCAGAAAGAGCACAGGCACTGAAGAAATTTGATTTCCAAAAAAGAAGTTTATTTACATAGATAACAACACTCTCCTAAAATCAGAAAATGACCCCTACACTTATGAACTGAGTGAACACTGAATTCCCTATAGATTTTCATCTGTAAAGGGCATCCAAAACAGCAATGCAGCAAAACCTCCCACCAGTGCTCATGCTGGGCAATGACTCTGTACAAGCACTATCACAGCTTCCCTGTGATTGTTCTTCCGAGTAGAAGCTGAACAACAATCCAGCCTTCATTATTTAAAAAAATTTTAAAGGGTGTGGCAGTGCTTGCCTGTTTCTTTCCCCTTCACAGGGCTTTGGAGACACCTTTGAGACTCCTCCACAAAACTGCTTCACTGAATTTAACACTCTCTAGATTTCCCCCAGAACCCACTGCAGCTCTGACAGCAGAGCACTGCACTCTGCTCACTGCTTCTTTCCCAGCACCACTGCAGGGCCTTTGAGCCCCTGCACACAGGTGCCACCTAAACCAACCACTTTAACCTGGATTCTGTCACAAAGGGTAACAAAGCACAGGATCAGGCTGTCCCTATGTGCTGAAAGGTGAGCCAGCAGGGAAGAAGACCAGCCTTGGCTATATAGGGCACTTTCCACTAGAAGTCAGGGAAAAATAGAGTTTATGACCTTTGGAAGAAGGGGCAGCCAACTCAGGAAGAGTACAAGGACATTGTTAGGTCACGTAGAGAGAAAATTCGAATGGCGAAAGCTCAGCTAGAACTCAAACTGGCCACCGCTGTGAAAAATAATAAAAAGTGTTTTTACGAATGCATTAACAACAACAAGAGGGCCAAGGAAAATCTCCATCCTTTATTGCATGCAGAGGGAAACACTGTAATCAAGGATGAAGAAAAGGCCATGGTACTTAATGCCTTCCTTGCCTCAGTATTCAACATGAAGACTGGTAATCCTCAGGGCAACCAAGTCCCTTGAGCTGGTAGACAGGGATGGGGAGCAGAACCCCCTGCTCCCCCGCAATCCATAAGGAGGTAGTTAGTGACCTGCTGTGCCACTTAGACCCTCACAAGTCCATGACACAGGATGGGATCCACCCAGGAGTACTGAAGGAACTGGCGAAAGAGCTCGCCAAGCCTCTCTCCATCATTTATTATCTGTCCTGGTAAACCAGGGAGGTCCCAGATGACTGGAGATTGGCCAGTGTGACAACCATTTGCCAAATGGTCATAACAATCCCAGACAGTGCTACAGGCTGGGGGAAGAGTGTTTGGAAAGCTGCCCAGTGGGAAAAAGCCTGGGGGTGCTGGTAGACAGCTGCTGGACACGAGCCAGAGCGTGCCCAGGCAGCCAAGAAAGCCAGAGGCATCCTGGCCTGTATCAGGAATAGCGTGGCCA
>VXBT01004186.1:0-23203 GCA_013400235.1 Oriolus oriolus | reverse complement strand
CCCCCAAGATTTATTAGAAACGTGCTCTGGAATGCTGCAGCATTTAACACAGAAGTTAAGATGGCAGAGGTAACATTGTGGCAGCACAAGAGTCACTCACTTCCTTTACAGCAACAAACGATTTCCTCTGCTGCTGGGGCTCCCTCTCCTCTGCTGATAAAGCAACTCTGACCATAACAGCTGTTTCTTCAGAATGAGAAACACTCAGAAGTGGTTTCAATGAAACGTCAAATATCTTTTCATAGTATGTTATGAGCAGCTCCACTACCCGGGCCTGGTAAGGGTAGTCCACAAGTGACGACAAAGAAACTGTAGCATCGGTTTGACGCGGTCTAATCAGAGTTGGGCCAAATATTATGCCAAGGTTGCTGGCTGACATTTTATTTTCATCAGACTGTTCTGTAACTCTGCATAAAGATGGGAAAAAAAACAAACCAAAAGAAACCCCCAAGAGTTAGAGGGTTTTATTACTTCAGAAATACTTTCAATATTAAAATATTATGTCTAAAGAGGATAAGAGACAATAAAAAACTGGAAGTGGGTTTGGTAGGCAGGCAGAATCTTCAGTGCAGACCACATTTAACAGTGGCTTGGTGTTTTTATGTCCTATTTGTTATTTGCGGCTATTTGGCATTTGTGGCTATTTGGCATTTGTGGGGTTGGGGAAAAGAATGTCTCTCATTCTAAGTAATAATATAGCCCAATATTACCCATTTTTATAGGTAATCATCAGTTTAGTACATCATCATACAGACCAGCATTTGGAGGACAAGGAAGTGAAATGTGACTGAAGAATGGTTATTAAGAGACATGATACAAGTTTCAATTTTCTGTTAATAGCCACCAAATCACTGCCCTCTTTGTTACATCACAGTTTAAATCATATTTAGATCCCTGCATATGACACTAATTACTACTGACCCCAATGCTAGCAGAGAATCAAGAATAATGGAGGGCAACACTTTCCCTGCTTTATTTGTCTTTCATATTCTTCTCTCACTTGAGAATTCATTACACGGAAAAAACCCCAGCAACGAAACAGTGTCTTCAAAGGTATATGTGACTTGTTCCTCTACAGTCATCAAGAAGGTACAAGAGATTCCTAGCATTCAGCATGTAGCAGTTAAGTTTTCAACATGAGCTTGCCTTTAAAGTATTTTATTACCTGTGAAGGTGTCCAATAAGGTACTGAAGAGTGTTATAGTTTGGTACAGGCAGTTGTTTCAGAAGATCTTTAATTTTAATGATTATCCTATTCAGTTCAATACAGAGTGACTGTCTTTTTGCTTTGGGGCTAGCTTGTTTAGCATCCAACTCCTCATTAGCGTTCTGGCTTTCTTTTGCAAGTCCAATGAACTCATTGTAAAGCCGAAACAAAATCAAGGGCTCTGGAAGCTGAAGAAATACGAACATTTCAGAAACATCCTTAAACCTGAATTTTAACTTGTTTCCTTCCTGTTCTTCTTCAACTTTTTCTGGTCTAGTATCTTTTTGTAGATGATGACATTGTTTAATCCTTGTTCATTAGCTCAACCCCCAATTCTTTCAAACCAAATACCAGCTAACAAAAATACACCTTCCTACACCTTTTTCCAGAAATCTTTTGCTAACCTTTTCCTACAATAGCTTCAGGACTGAGCATTTATCAAAATTTATTGAAATACGAAGATTCCAAGAAAAAAAAGATTTTTTCAAAACCACTTAATGGTGACGATCATAGGATTGGAATGCTCATCTCTGACAGCCAGTGTGAGTAAGAGGACAGGACCATGCAGTTAAGGATTATTCCTTTCAGGATTAACAAGTTTTCAGAGTGACTCAATAATTTCACTAGGCAACATCCCAGCTTCACTTTTTCACATACGTACTGAAACTGTTCTAGAAAATTCCATCACGAAGCTTTAAAGCTCTATTTTAGAAGAAAAAAAACAGATAATGCCTCAATAACAAACACATCATGACCACTATGAGGTATTAACAGCAGTATCTGCATGAATACCATCGATCTGCATGAAGATGCAAGAACATGGGAATCTTAAACTCCACATAAGACAAGAAAATCCACTAATCAGAAAGGTTTTAAAAATTAAATTCTACTATGAGTAGACAAACAAAAGCTTGTTCTGCATATGGTACTAAAAACAGCCACGATATCCATATTGTGATCCCAGCAGTTTCCCAGCCCTTGTCACAGGCTCCATGTGTAAAGAAAGAAGCCACAATACAAGGTACTTGTTTAATCTGCTGCTGTAGGACTGCTGAAAAGGGGTGCTTTTTCTGTATTGTACTGAAGAAATATACTGCAGCCATTTAGTTTTCCATCTGACCTCTCAATTCCATACCTGGCGGAGATACAGCTTGAGAACATTGCTGATATCATGTGCATAGAGTTCCGAGAGCTCAACCAAATCCTTTCCATTTTCAAAAGCTTGACAAAGCTTTTCAACTCTTGATTTGGCTCCATTCACACGATAGATGCCCTAAAATTAAAAGGCCAGCACAACTCTATTTCAGTTTGAAAGGAAATTGTAAAACAGAGATGATACTGACAGCATTAAAATCTTACGGGAATTTTTTTTTAAGATTGTGTCTGAAACTTAAGCATGAACAAACCTAAACGTACCTTGACATTGAGTGCTCTGCTTTCAATTTCTGACGTACACTTTTTGATGATGAAAGGAATGCCATCAGGAACATTTTTAGCAGCTTGGGCAAATTCCACTCCAAATAAGTGAAGCCTTCCATGAAGTTTTTTGTGCCCACATTGAATAGCTAAAGTCTCTAAACATTTTTTATGGCATGCAAGTGAACACTATAGGGGAAGAAAAAAAAGCACATGGCTTGATATGATCTGACACCATAAGAAATATCTCTGCTGTTTGTCACCCCATATGTGAGCAAAATGCAAAATTTATTAGTATGGTGTGCCTCTGCTTCAAGTTCACAGTGATTATACAAGCCACAAACTCTAGTTTTACAAAGAAACATAATTCAAGTTTCCAAAACTCCCAACTGTACATAAGTCCCAAGCAGCAATTCAAACTAATTTTCAACTTACCTCCTCACATTCAGCTCCGTGAAATACCACTAAGCTGTCACATTCTCTGCATTTAGATGGAGCTCTCAGCTTCCGTAGTTTGTGTGTTTGTGCTGCTTTGGACATGTTAGCATTTCTAAAAGGTCCTGGAGAATTTGCAGTTTCAGATGTGAGATCATTTAAACCTGAAGAGAATTTCTCTGTTACAGTCATTTTAGTATCTACTATTGAGTAGCTACTATTAATAATACTAATATCTACTATTAAAATCTACTATCTGATTTTTAAGAATTGTGCTGCAGAACACAAGTCTGTAAGTAATGGCAACTGTCAAAGTAATCAAAAACATTTCAATCACAAGGAGGCAAAACTATGTTACAGTTCACATAACAGAGACATTAAATATCAATCTTATGTAAAAGCAGAATCAAACAATCATTTTTGCATTTTTAAGTATTCTATTTTCTTCTGTATTGTGGCAATGTGAAAATATTAGGACATTTAATTCCAACTGCCCTGCATCTCAGGCAACAGTTCATGAAAGTTTAACTTTATACATTTTGAAATCCTGTACTAGAGGATTGAAGATGACTTGTTTTGGCCTGTAGGTATTCTGAAATACTTAAAAAAAAAAGAATATTTTGCAGCAAGGAAGAATTAACATATGCTCATGGCAGAAGCCACATAAAATAAAAACAAATTAAAAAAAAATCACTGATTCTGTTTCCTCTAACAACATTGAAATATTTTGTAGAGGATTCTAAAACTAAAAAGAATAGCAACTGGCCCTTTTTGTGTCCAACTTTTTTTAAGCAATTTACTTAAAATGCTATCAGCAACTCTGTGAACCAAACCCCTTTGTTTTACAGATAACTTTAAATTAGCACATTCAGTTAATTGCCCAGAAAGCTTCTTAAATGCTCAAGCATTGATTAAACAATACCACTCCAAGTGAAAGCTTGCATTCATTAACACATTGCCATGCTTTAAGTCTAGATCTGAATAATACTGTTTACCACAGGTTCATTCCTAGAAGGCAAAGTATATGTTTAGGAAATAAGGACTAAGTAAAGAATTTCCTAAGGGCTTTACTGAGCAAGTGCCACAAATTTTTCAAAATTAGTTTGTAAGTACTGTAGACATACCATAGAACTATTTCTGATAATCCAGTTATTCAGGTTTCAATGCCTGTGGCAACATTGTCATTATACATTCAAAATTCATTTGAAAATTTAAAATGGCCTGGTCAAATCTGGGATAGACATTACTGAACTCGCTTATCTTAGTTGAAAAGGATAAAATCTCAGTTATTACCCTAAATGTTTGGATCCACTTTTTTCCAATTTGCCACATACCAACTCTAAGTATTTGTGCATTTCATGTCAAAGTTTAGAAGTGATCATACATAACTCAATGCCATGCAGCTAAATTTAAATGCAAATGTCTGGAAGGAATGGTTAGTGGACCATTCGCTTTACCTCAAGAGGGTGAAGACAGTAGAAATGTGCTATGGCTGCCCATATAGTAACCTAAACAGACAAAGACAATTCTGCACCACTTCATTAAAATGACTTGAAAATTATTCTTCATCCCTCAACCTCAAGTGGATGCACACTGAATTGAAAAACAATGCTGTCAGCAATCACACCTTGTTAAAGTACTTTCCTTAAGCAAATTAAAAACAAAAGCCACACACTAACAAATAGCATCTTCTGGGGACTTCAGGTATGGAAACAACATTACCACAGTCTGAAGGAGATGGTGGCTCTCTTTCATCAAGATCATCTGCAGATGACATAGTCCCAGTGGAAGGTGTTCGGGGAAGTCGTCTTTTAAAATCCCCTAGCAGATGAGGAAAATTTTCAGTATCAGTTCCACCCAACTGTTCATTTTTCATTACATGCCCTGCTCAGCACTTGCTTATTTAACAATGATGACTTCACTAATGTCAAAGAGTGCAGAGAAAAGACTTCAGATTAGTATAGCAGTGAGGGTAGGTGTACCTGGGCTGGCAGATGGCGAATCCATGGATCGTGACTCACTGCTTCCTCCTGCGCTTTCAGAATCACTGCACATTCCTCCACTCTGGTTGCCAACTGACCATGATCTGAACGGTGGTGGCCCTCGCACTGCTTTTCAAAAGAAAGTCCGCTAATTCCAAATGTCAAAGGCAAACTTTACTTTTTTTTTTACTGAAGACTAACCATGATTATATTCAAAATAGGAAAATATTGCACAAGTTACATGAACACGCAATATAGTGAAAAAACTCCAAGGCATATATTCCTGTAAAAGCTTCAGGAGCTAAGAAAATTATTTTCAGAAACTTGACAGTTGTGCTTTTGCAGAAGACCTGCAATCAACATGGAATTTACAAAACCAATCAATTTTTAATTGCTAAAGCTAATTGACATAGTTTAGTCCACTGAGCTTGACAGTGCTTGCTTTTTGAATTGTATCTCACATTTCTTGTCAAAGGATCTAGGTATGCATACAGGCAGTTTTCCATTTGTCCTTATGCTCAAGTACATAATGTTTTATAGGCTTGGAACTCTATAATACATTTTTAACCTTTCAGTGTTACATTTCTGACTGAGACACCAAGCTTTTTTTTTTTAATTTTCATTTTTTAAAATTTATTGATTTAGAGACTGAGCTCTAAAAGAAATACAGAAGAACTACCTTGAATATCTGTGTTGCTGGAAGATCTCTTCTCTCTAACCTTTTGTGAACGATGATAAACTGGGCTTCCCACATCATCTAATGTCTGAGCAGGAAAATCTCCTGAACACTGAGATAAGTTACCATGGGATGTATGGACGCTGTTTGTTGATTGCTTATTAAAAACCCTTCAGAAAGAAGAAAGTAATTTGAAGAATGAATAAAACTTAACCTAATGAAAAGTAATGCATTTTTTCAATCCTTGGGCACTAAAAATGGTCCTATTCACAAACATACATTTTTGACATGTCATTCTCAAAATTAAATTTAATTCCAAAATTATAAAATAAAAATATAAAAAGAAGGGTGGTCATTTATTCTCAATTAAATATGTGAGATTTCCGAGTGTTTTCTCTCCAGCCAGAGAGAATCAGCTTTTCCACATCTCTTCATGGTATTATGAACACTATCTTTCAGACTATGAAAAAAAAGCCTATCTGTTCATCTGAAGATAAGAATAATTCAGAAGCCATTGCATTCTATGATGATGCTTTTCCCTCTAACAGGTTCTCTGACCAGCCATCAGGACCATCCACCTATAAACATACAGGTGTTCACATGCTGTGCTTTTTAAATTCATTGAAGCTGCCAGAGTATCAGTCCATTTTGAAAATCTGCTCTCATGATAAGACTGTTAACAGTAATTAATGTAAAATGCTGAAGCACCCTGGGGACAAAATGGCCTGCTGGCCAAGTTTAGCAGCCAGGAAGCTGTTCCTTAATCAGTTCTACCCTATCAAGCTTAAGGGCAACAGAGACTGAAAAAGATTAAAATTTGCATTTGTTCACGGAACTGTCCCTTAAATTAATGCAGACTCAAACAATAAAAATTATCAAGTACATGAAGAATCACAAGGCTGTGACAAAGAAAACAAAAGGTGGGGAGAGAGGAGGAGAAAAACCACTCCTATAAATGTCAAGCAATAAATAGCTGGGAGAGAACACAAAGTGTTGGAAATTTCATGCTCATCAGTTTCTCAGGGAGCTACACAGTTAAATCCCCCTAAGTCAAAGTTTATGAGTATAGCCTAAATCAGTCTTAAAAGGCAGGAAATTTACAGACAAGAATTAAGAATATCAGCTTTAACTTTGAATTTCCTGCCTTTTGTTGGTAGAAGTCTGACTCAAGCATTCGGTTTTTTGTATTTAGTTTCCTTTTGAAAAACGATGACGACGCTTTCCTGTAGAACTGTGAAACACACAGATTGAAATGGATATTCTGGTGCTTTAGTGCCAAGATGACTATTTTACAACAAATTAAAGGTGGAAAAGCATTTGGCATGCTGACACAAGGAGCTGTCTTTGTCTTGAAGTCTTTACTTCCACATTAGCTGGATCTTTCATAGTTTAACAGTGAAAACTTCCATTTCATACAGGTTGGAAAAAAATAATTAGGTTATAACATGTCCCCACAAATGGACTCTGAGCTTTTTTTAGGTACACAGCATGAGATCGAAATCGAGAAACACTTCCTGCCAAAAAGTTGCCAAATGTAAACAGTATGAAAGAAGCTACTATATGTAGCAGCAAGGCCTGTAGAAGAGGAAAGCTATCTCTTCAGAACTGCTAAACTGATTATCAAGTACTACTGCCACACGACACTAAGTCCAAAATTTACATTTTTCGTATTAAACAGTACCTACATTAAAATAGTAACAAGTCAAGTCTTGCACAACAATTGCCAATGTTTTAGCAAGTCTTACTGCATAAAATGACATTCTGCTTTAATGTCAACATTATATATAATCTACCATCTAAAAGATGAGACAAAGACAAGAGTAAAGCATGGTAAAATACCAAGATTCCTTTAGTTCCTCCAAAACCACTGTTTTATTGTTAAACACCTGTGCCTAGTGTTCCATTCTAAACCAAGCAGTTGCCACCTGTACTTTGGCACTTACCCATCAACCTGGGAACTCTGGGTTTCAAAACAACCTGATTCAACAGGAACACCATCCTTTGGCAAACTTTTCACAAACTCTGAATACTGCTGACCAGGGTCATAGAGTTTGGCACTCTCACAGAGGGACTGGCAGTTAACTGGAAGAGATACAGCCTGAGCATGCTGCAGCTGGAACAGGTTAACTGTTGCCTGTTGGGAGAGAAAGATTTTCAATATTTGTAGATCGTTTACTAAATATTTCACTTACACTTTGCTCAACCCAAATTAATACTGTAGCAGAAGATTATTTGAACAATAAGACTAGAAAACCTCTATAATATAGTAACATGTTACTTTGTGCAAGCCTCCTGAAAACTGACTGTAAAAACTCCATCTGTAATAGAGATGAGTATTTCTATCTTCTCTGGGTTATTGAATCCTCCCAGTAGCAAAGGCAATTCCAATTGCTTCTCACTTGGGGTTGATCAAAGATAAACAGCAAGGGCTTTTGCTATCAAAAAGGCTTTTTCATGTTCTGGAGGGAATATTAGTCCTCACTACAATGATGAAGTAGTTGCAATTCCAAACCCAGGTGAGCTCCATATTGTCTCGAGACATGAAATGGACAAAACTTTGTCCCAACAGACAGATTAACTGAACACTTTCTTCATTACATTATGAACACTTCTAAATGATTTTATCACATGTCAGAAACCAGAAAAGGGGGACACTGCATAACTACTTTGTCAGCTTTCAGATTGCAAAGTAGTTTGCCATTTAAATATACTTGAACTGGCAAGTCTGTCTATGCTTTCTACTCTTCTTATGGGGTTGGTTTTGGGGTTGCTTGTGGAGCAGGGTTCAGTTTGATGTTTTATATTCCTCCCTGGCCCAGCATTAAACTGTCATTGTCTCATCTAAATAAACAAACCAAAAAACCCCCCATAAAAGCCCCAAACATCTCATGGCATAATACATTCTTATATTCTTCAAGCTTTTTTTAAAATCATGCATGTAATATGCAGTTTTGACCATCACTTCCCTATTACACACAATAAATTAGTACATTCAACTAGACATAATGGATCCTGCAGTAACTGAGAGTGCCATCAAGGCTGAAGTGTGTTAATGTCCATTCTGGGCTTGATCCAAATGTCTTTGCTAATGCACTAATCAAAGCAAAGAAAGCTGCACTCTTAAGCAACAGAGGAACACTACTGCCATCAAAATTTTGAAAAGATATTTTATAAGGATTGTGTAGTCAAGGTGCTTGCAAGGCAACAGCTCATGAAACACCCAAAAATGTTCAAGACCCGCTCCGCATATTTTTTTTAAACTCCTACCAGAAAGAGAACACAAATAGTTTAAAAATTTTCCTTCTTTTTCTGTCGGCTTGACATCTGTCCTTTGAAAGCTTTCTATTTAAAATGGGGTTTATGGGGCTTTCTCTTAGTTTTAACAATATATAAATACCTGTGCAAAAGGTATTTTAAAAAACATGCTTACAGCTTTAAGAGTAAGATCACACTGGTAAATAAGTTCCCGAAGCTGTGTTAAAACATCACTTTTAAAGCTTTCCAAATCATTTCTTTTTTCTTCAACTTCTGCCACGCTTGCTTTATAGTGTTCATTGGCTTCTTCAGCCTAAAGAAAATACAAGTATAAAGAGTTGATGGACTACAGGCCTTGATACTAGAAGCAAGAAAAAACTCCACTCAGTATGCTTGTATTTGAGATTCCCTTTTACAATTAAAAACCAAAAGCGCATAGCATGATTAAAATTAAAAATGTGAACTGAACTTACTCGAATACCCTCACTGGGAAAGCATGAATAAAACCAGTACAGGCTTAACTTTAAAAGCAAGGAACAAAACTTCTTTACCTTTTGCAGAGCTTCCTCTTCTAGCCTTCGTTTTTTTTCCAGTTGCTTGCTGAAATCTTTCACAAAGCTTCCATTTGAGCTAAGATGTTCCTCCTCAGCACGGGCAGTACAGGATTTTGCCTTTTCATACTCATCTTGACGCTGCGTATACAGCAACTTGGCTTTTCTTAGAGCAGCTTCCAACTCTTGCTGTAGAATGAAGCAGAATAAAAAGCAGAAGAATGAACAGTGTTAATTTTTCAGTTATTTAATGTTTATGAGAGTTATGTAATGTTTAAAGAGACTTATACACAGGTCTGTATGCTGCAGTACAAAGTATACAGTCATTGAAAGATAACCTCTTACACTTACATTCACACATTGCCTCTAGGGCTTATTGAAAGTAGATGTAACTGTCCATTACATGGCAATCTGGTATTTGTAACAGCCTAGTTTGAAAGTTTCATCCTTCTGAAGAATTCTAGACTGAACTGTTAGACATGAAAGAATTACCAACCATTTTTTTCTGTTCTCGCTGCCAAAGCTCCTTGATATCTTTCCTTTGTCTATCCAACTCATTTTTCCTTCCAAGAAGAGGCTAGATAGGAAATATTAATGGAGTATATTAAAGGCATATAGGCTGGAAGTTTGTTCTTTTAAGTATTTTATAAAATGATATATATTTTTGTCTTTTTCTTTAAGCATACCTGCACAAATTTATTAGACTGGAGAGCGGCAGCTGTTTGTTGCCAAAGTTGACTGTTCTCAATATCATTTTGAAAAGCATTAATGAATATTGACTGGAATGGCATATAATCCTGAAATCACACAAAACATATTAATGTTCCAGGTAAGACAGAGCGGTAATGACATTCTAAATGTCTTTATAACTGAACTAGATTTTCAATTAAGTTCAGTAAAGTATTTACTAAAATAGGTATGAATGTCAGTTATGAATGTTGAAAATTACTAATTTCTCATCTGTGATTCATTTTACTAGGAAAAAAGTCTACAAGTCCAAATTGCAAAGCATACAAGATATTAGACAGAAAACTGATCTGCATATTCAACAAAAATAATATTATATATCCAAATTTCCCTGACAAATGGAAAGATGTAAAATGCAGATCTTTTAACCACTGCTTTATAGTATAAATCAATTCTGTATCAGCTTAAAAATTCATTATTCAACATAATCAGTGTTTTACTCCTGGGCAAGCCATCCAATAAATATTTAAGACTAAGATAAAGCCCCAAAGGTTTACTCACCTGGTGTCCAACAACAGCTTTAGCAGTTTCAGCCATTTTTGCTAAGTTTTTAGCACACTCCACTTCTGTTAAGAAAATTTCACAGTTACTGTTTACATTATAACACAACAACAGTTATAACACATGCTAAATGCTTTTTACAGTCTTCCTTTAACAGACTACAGAGGGGACCACCTTCACTTTGTTAGAGGCCTTTAATTATAGGAAATGCACGATAGCTCTGTCCACTGCAGCGGAACAGCTACTAATTTAGAAATCACATTATTGACAGTCTGCAGCACAGAGGCCTGACAACAGATTTAATTTCATCATGACAAAGCTGATTAAATGCCAGAAAGAGCCACTCACCCAAGCTAAGCTTTTTTTCTACCCATGCGACTACATCCTTGGTATATTTTGACCATGCTTTAGCATAGGACAGAGCCGACTCAATTCCACTGTCATTTCTTAGGAGCATGCTATCAACCTCCTCTGCTCGAAGATGTCCTGCAAATAAAGCATCCAACACAAAGAAGTGATTTTTAGACATGACCACACACTGAGAGCAAAGCCAGTATTAGCCAACTGTGAGTGCTTAAGCAGCTCTGATCTTGAGTTGGTCTTTAATGCTAGTTGACTCTAAACAGGACTGACAGAGGTTTTAGAACAAATTAAAGGGTCATAGTATTTTATCTGGAGTAGTCATATGGTCAGCATAACTTTCTTCAAGAAAGTGACCCAACAAAACACCAATCGTATGGCAACACACAGAAGGTGCTTCAGGCCTTAGCTCTTCCCCCCCCCCCGCAGCAACCTGGGTTGATTATTTACAAAAGAATGGAGCCTTTACAATAGCTTTTTTTTTTTCACAGTGAAGTTGTAATGGCAGCATAGGTGTAAAAAAGTGACCAAGCAACTTACTTAGAACATTTTTAGAAGAAAAAAACCCACAGATACAAAATGGTGTTTAGCAATGTTAAATGAATGACCTACCTTGAATATCATCCCTTTCATGCAGTGAACCCCCAGACTCCACAGAAAGATTCTCAAAAGACTGTTGTACAAGAAACAAGACATTAAGTTAGCAAAGAAAATATCTCACTGGAACTGAAAGCTAACAACATAAATGGCATTAGCTGCCTTTTTTTTTTTTTTTGCAAATAGAGGAGATAAAGCAAACTGCACCATAACTCCCTCTCATCTAAGAGACAACATCATTTAAACTCCCACTGCTGTCAAATGAGACATAATAAATAGCAAGAAATCATTATATACCTTTACATCAACAAGCTTGAAAGTCTGTGTTGAAAGAGTTAAATATCAACCAGATTTGTTAAACAATTAAGTGAGCTCCAGCTTTTCTTAAATCCCTCCCTATCTTTTAAAAACCATTTCACACAGACCTAATGCCAGATACATATAACAGACATCTTTCTACATGCCATTACAATCCTGTATTCTTCCTCAAGGGAATAAAGTTAGAATTTTTCATAAATCACTTGCAGGTGGTGCACTGTAGGCACAACAGCTGACTAGTAACACATGCTAATGAAGCCCTGACCATCAGTACAACCTGACAGAATGTAATCCAATAATAAAAGGAATTCAGCACATCATGTCATCCCTACCTTTGTCCTCACATTGCATTTTGCTACCCCTTTAATTGTGCAAGTTGAATTATTTGTAGGTCTGTGCTGTAGACCTGACTGCTCAACAAATTTAAATGAATACAAAGTTTACTTTGTAACCACTATCTCCATAAAAGCCAAACCAAAACAGACATCAAACTCTTCATAATTTCAAATGGATAAGCTACTTTTGAAAACTTTGACGAACAAAGCAGACAGAAAACAAAGGCCAAGAAATAGCTGCAAAGTGCCCTTAACGTTTGCAAGAACAGCTTGTTTCCATTTAGACTTCGGCACTGGTTTATTTTCAGACATTAACTAAAATGGAGCACAGTTATCAATGATAAAAGTAATTTTGGTTTGTTGGGGTTTTTTAATGTAAATGAAAACTGATCATAAATCACACAAAAATCCCTCAAAAATCATTGTTTACTTCTCAGCAAAAGCAGCTTTTCCACAGACCAAAACATGCAAGGCATTAACCATCAATGACATCAAGCAGAATCTAACTACAGCCTAAAGACCTGCTTTGTTCCTAAGAAAGTGGAACACTGTTATAGTGGCTGTCTAATACAAAAAAGTTTCAACAAAATGGAAGGGCTTTTCCAGAACAGGCGGGAAATCTATCCAAAGCTGTCCCCAGCCAAACTGTTAAACCCTAAAATCTTAATTTAGCAATGGATCAGTATTTGGTTGCAGAGAGAGCCTGAACATTCCTAGAGTTAGTTCAGATTTTACATAAAATATTACTCTCTTCAAGTAGATTTTAAAGTTGTTACGGAAGAAAAAAAATAATAATAAGAAAACCCCCATACTTTATATTAACTTGATGCATTTTTAAGTTCTGGTCCTAAAAATTATTTCCCATTCTATAAGACCTAAATCACTGCAGTCCTGAAAACTGTTCACTCCTTTCCAGTAAATCAAGCACACTAGTTAAGGCAGCTAATCAAAAGTCACTCATTCTTTCATACTCACTCACTGCAAATATGTAATACCACATTTTAGAAGCAAACATAAACAAATACTTTTATCTATGTCCTAGAACTTATTATCAGAACATGATCCATACAGCTTGCCCCCTCAAGCAACCAGTGACTCATCCCAGCAGTCCTAGCAAAAATTAAAAGCCCGACTTCTAGATAGATTTCACTTCCAACTTCAACCAGTCTCTTGTGTCTTTTTTTCCCTCATTATCCAAGACTCTCACCCTGACACATGCAAATCTCTTCACACACTTTGAAAATTTTATCCTTCTTCTTTATTATGTTCTCAGATCTGCACAGCATCAAATAGCATTCAAATAGCTTGTTGAGTAATGAAAGGTCAGACATGTCTGTCTGGTCTCTTCCAGTATATTCTATAACGCTTTTTGTTTTTTAATTAAAAAATAGCTTTGCTTCCACCTTGTACATCTGGTTGAACTACAAGAGCTAAAATGAGAACAATTACATTTGCTAAGAGGGGGTATACATATCATTTAACTTAAGCTTCCAAGTGGAATGCCTTAAGTAAAGAATGTAGGCTCCCCTGCAGTCAAGAGAAGCAAGATCAGTGTGCTGCCCACTCCCCTCCTTGGAGCCATCCTCATCAGCTTAATTAGGGAGGTCCCTAACTAAAGAGGCAATTAAAATATTTCTCCTTAATCAACCCTCAAAGTATTTACATGTTAAATTCTACCAAAATGTTATGCTGTGTTTAAAATACAGCTAGCTGCTATGATCAGCCACTGAACACACAACTACAGAAAAAGTTAATATAGCTATTAAATATTTTGCATTTAACTCCTCTTGACACTCAACTTCTAGTCCGCCTCCAAATTGCGCTCTCAATTGTAAATCAAAGTGAAATGATTCACCTGTTAAATGCGTATTTATTTGCCTAAAGGAAAATGTACTTAAGACAGACTTCTAAGAAACTGAACTATGTTATCCTACCTGCTCCAAAATTTATAATTGTTCACCTTCACATTAGGAAAAGCAGGAGATATATTTAAAAGCCTGCTTTTGTAGCAAGCTGGTGATTTTTGAAGCATCTAGAATGGAATTCCTTCTTTATTTCACTACATTCGAATTTGCCCTTGGCCTTCCCCCCACCCCCCTGTTCAGAAGAGTCATCTTTTAGACATTCAATCATTCACTTCACAATACAGTATATAAGACCATCTCATTCCACAAGCACGTATTTTTTCAATGCAAAACCATTTCAAGGTTAAAATGTTGGTAAATTCAGCACCTTCCTTCTGCTGGTAAACCAGTTTGATGAATCTGTACTTCTTCAAATAATCTCATTTAATTTACATGAGATGCTGGGTTCTATGCTATTTTATTTCATACTTTTAATCAGCAACCTAATTCTAAGTTTGCCAGAACCAGTTTTCTGGGTAGCCTACTTTTCCTCCATATTGTTTATGAAGACAAGTTTTGTAGCAGCTGCAGAAGTAGAATTTGTGTGATAACACACAAGGGAGAAAGACGGATTATCAATCAGAGTGAAAATCTGAAAAAACTACTCAGCTGTAGCTGTATGGCTTGCTGCACACAAGCCTGTGTGAAGAAATGCTAAGTCTTAAATGCTTCAACAAAGCCTTAAAAAAATTTCACAATCTAACATTTTTAACCTTGCTACAACTTAGCTTGTAATAAACACTAATTATCAATTGTATCTTCCTTGCATGTAATTCTTAATTTTATTTGATTTACCTGAAAGTCTGCTGCTAGATACACAAAAATTCAAAACAGAATTTGGTACTGAGCATCTTTCAATCATACCTTCAGAGTGTTTAAAGGGAAGTTTAGAACATTAGTATTTTTCTTTGACTACCTATAAGTTGACAGTTCTTTTAGTGAATTGTTGCTGAAACAGTTACAGCACAAAGCGGGCTCTGAAAGAAGAAAAGCTCATTGTGTTATGAACACTAGTCTTTAAAAGCCAAAATGAGGTCATTAAACCTTTGGTTGCCAGGTTTAACAGGTAATAGCCTAACTACTTCAGTGAGCAATCATTCAAGTATCTTACTTTTCAGTATTTATTTTCACTTAACCAGTTTAAAAATCTTAAAAACAATGACAGCAGGCAGCCCTGTTGAGTCATTGCTATCATTTACAATTGAGAATACATTCAAGTATTTGAAACCTTGAATACACATTTTTCCTGGGTTCAATCTTCTTTTAAAACTCAGACGACTCCAAGTGTCCCAGCCCCATGATGCAGACAGTTTCAGTGGAACTGAAGTCTCCTTTAACAGATACCATTTTACACTCCAAGAGAACGTGCTTAGCCTACCCTACTTCTCCGAGATACAGGAAGTCCCAATGACGAGCCATTGTCTACATCTCCCATAAGGAAGTCTGAAACACTGCCAGAAAAACAAAGAATTGTGTTACTTCGTTACCTTACCTCACCAAGCAATTTTGTATCACTGAATTCAAAAATTCAGATAGTGTTACTAAGTCCTTTACAAGTTCTGCAAACCATTTTTAGTAGTGGTCTTATATTCCCTGTAATTTCTATACCATCCTAGATTTCCTTATTGAGAAAAAAACCAAACTGATAAAACCACAAAGCAATAAAATTGTTCTAAATATAGTTAATTTAAATTACTTTATCAGAAAATAGTTGTCCAAAAGAAAACTAAAGCTTTTGTTATTGTTGAGCCTTAATTTGATTCGGCTCCATTGAGTTCTTTTAAAAACTCCTTCTGGATTCCAACTTACACGTTTCCAAAGGTGAATGCCAATGTTTCAATGGAAGAAAATATTTCACTGAAGAGTTCTCTCTTGTTTTCTTCATTAACTTCTTTGAAGTTCACCGCTTACAAAAAAAAAAGAAAACCAAAGGCTGAGACGAGAGGGCAATCAAGCAAGTTTGAGGCCTAGAGACAAATTTTATACACAAAGTCTCCAACAGAATATGCAACATTATGCTTTTCTGAATAACTGAAAAACCACAGTTTTAAAGAAGATTAGTAAGAAAGTAAACACTAAAGGAAAAAAAATAACACAATCCAGATGCTTCCCACAATGAAGTCAGATTACTCTTTCACTTCCTGTATCTTCCCACTTAAGGAGCAGCTTTGTGTGGAAATGTTGGTAACACATGAAAGACAGAAACAGTCATTTACCAACTAGAGTCAAATTGCAGCAGCAGCACCACCACAAAGCAGCTCACAAATGCAGTCAGATATTTGAAAAGCTGTTTCTTTCCTGAGCAGAAATTTCAGAATTCCAAACAGGAGCAGTAGCTTGTGGGGGTACACCCCCAACTATATGCCATCCAGAATGCAGCATTTGTGGCTTGAGAACAGGCAAGCAGAAAGCTATCAAAAGGAAGTGTCCACTGCAAAACCCTTCAATTATTCGCTCCATAGTCTGGCAAAAGCTCCTCAGCTTTTCCTGTTAAAAGTGGGGAAGAAACTCAGCATAACTACTGGTGGTCCAAAATAGGAAGAAGAGTGTTACTAGACAAAGTGGATGGTTTAAAGTGGTGATCAAGTACTCAGCCACTCAACACAGCCTTTAGCACGCTTCCATGACAAGCTGGAATAAAGAGACAAGAAGAATGATTCATCCAGAGTTTCTATTAACAACTACTAAACAAGAAGAGGGAGGAAGAAAGGAAAAGACAAAAAGCACAACCATTTTTGTCTGTTTCCAACTTAACTCCTTAATCAATGGGGACTAGGAGATTTTTTCTTTAGAAAAGCTGCGTACACTCCTTTAAGCTGAAGATGTACCCTCTGGATGGAAGTTTTTCCCAGTGTTACATCGTGAGAAATGACAATTTCACATTAGTACTTTTTTTTAAGTTTACTTTTTTAAAATTTATTTTTTTTAAGCAATGCAATATTCTTAATTCTCTAGATGTCTAAGTCACACATACTCACACCCATTTCAGAGATACCGCAATGATGCGTACAAGTATTCACCCCACATCACTTTTTGCAAAATCTAACAAGGTTAATTTGTCTTCCTTACATTTCAAGTACAAACAGAATATAGTGACTTAAAGTAGCAGCAAAAATAAAATAATGTTAAAATGTTGCCCATTCTATACAAATCTTCTCAGCAAATTATTAGGCTTTAATCTTAAAAAGTATTCAAACTTCCTGCCAGGTGCCTAAATACTAATGGGTAACGAACAAAGAAAGTACAGTAATCTGCTCCCCCATTAGACTTCCTTTGTGAAAGGAAAAGTTTTTAACCAGTAAAGTAACAGAGTTAAATCAATTCCTTTTTACACAGTACATCAACAGACTTGATCAACATTTTTATAACAACTATTTCTATACAAAGCCATTACAGAAAATACATATTCTTCTCAGGGGCTATTTTTACAATTACTTGCAGATACGAAATAATGTTGTAATAAGCCTACAGCAAAAAACAGTTACCGCATATTGCAGAAACATTACCAGTCTCTGTTGACACAGCTAACAGCTAAATTACAGCTTCTCCTACCTCTTCGTTCTGCTACACTTTGTAATTACACAACAAAATGCCTCTGGCACCTTTGTTTGAAAAGAGACTCAATAAAGCTTCACAGATTATTTTTCTTTTAATAACTTTGTAATAGCAGTGAATTTCTTTTTTTTTTAAATTCAGGTTAGTTGAAAACCTCAACTTTCCAGAAATAATGCTGTGTATAAATCTAAACTTTGCATTCCAAATCATTAAGCAACAACAGTCACAATGAGACCTATTGATTACTAGCCACTAATGACTGGAAAAATCATTTAAGAGCCTGCGTGAAATGCAAACTGCTTCAAAATTAGAAGGAATTAGCAAAAATTGTCTGTGCATTCAAAGCACTTACCACTGAAACATTCGTATATCCATTAGCCGCAGTGTCTTTGGAGAGAGAGCACTTCTTTCACTTAGTTAACAAGACATTAATATAGAGAGCCTTTCCCTAAAGAAATGCCGTCTGTTTCACTCTGCCTTCCTGTTCCAGGAAGAGTTTTGTTAAGCTTTACATTTCATATGCCAGAGAAATCCTTTCTCTTCAGGATCCATCACAAAAGGAATAACAAATCTCAAATTTTTCAGATTTACTTCTTTTTACTTCTCCCAAAACAGGTTAGTCTAATCTTAGTAATTCAGTAGAACACCGCCAGCTTTTTTCTAGCTTACCACTGGAATGCTGATGTACTTAACGTCAACTTTAAACCACGCACTCTCTTTCCCCAGGACATCCTGACTGCACACAATAGCTACTGACAACAATGAACTATAGTAATCTTGCCATGTCTGGAAATGACAGCTATCTATCTATAGTTCTACAGATTTCAAAGCAAGTACACAACTAGATAACTCTTTTAAGCAAGATTTCAGATGACACATGCTGAACTTCAAAAAATCATATGACAGAGATACATTAAAATCCAAATCCAGTACCAGAAATGCAAGCTTAGCTTACAGTGGATCTCTACTTCCAAAGCTATCTTCAAACTGAGGTAGGTTTGGCAATCTCACCAAAATGCTGCAGCACACTGCAGTTTCAGTTCTTGGGTCATGCCATCAAAACTCTCTTGAATCAAGCACAGACCAGGCTGGGAAACCCAAAATAGCCATGGAAGTTTTGGAAGTGAGAATCCCAGAAGCTGAAGCACTGCCTGAGGACATTTGAGCAACGCTTCTAAAACTATGAAGAAAAGGCTGACAGCTGTCAAGACCGAAGGGCAACCAGGGCCTTTAAAAGGTGATGCTTTTTTTGATAGTTCCCAGTGAACTCACAAGCACACAGCCAGCCCATGGGACACAGCCCCGCTGGAGTCTGCACAAGTCCACTTGCTGCCTCAACCCTGCTGCCCATACACACGTGCAGGACCAACAACGTCAAAGCTGCCTTGCCAGCTGTCTGCAGAGCCTGGACAAGTCAAAACTAAACCAAGCTCACAGAATTTGCTCTTAGCAGGTCAATTTTGTCATGCCTGATAGATATATATGGTGACATCACAATCTATTTTTTTGGACAGGAATACATCTTCAATGCACACTTTACTAGCTGACTTACAAGAAGTAAGCAACTGGCTGACTTCTTGGAACTGAGTATCTCTGCAACCAATTTTATCTTTAAGCTCACAACAATGCTTTCAAAAACCTTTCAGAACTATTTCAAAAACAAAACCACCACCCAAGCAAACAAAAAACCCAACAAAAAGACCACTCCCTCTCCCAAAACAAAGACTCGTAACATTTCTTGCTATTACCTCTCTTCTTCAACAATATGTAAAATAAATGGGGAGAGGAACATCAGTAAAGAGCAATAGTATGGAGATTGGAAAGAGGCAGAAGAATATTCTTGTATCCTAGAGAGGATCAACAGGCTGTCCAGGCCCCACTGTTCTATTTTTAGTTCTTAGCTCCATATAATTTCACCAGCCTGTACTTACTACCAGGTTTGGCAGCCTCCTCAACTTGAGCTGGATGCCAACAAGACAATTTCAAGGAACTGTTTCCTACTCCTTTCATAATAAATTGTGCTCTGAATGTACATTATAGATACACCAACAAAACTGAAATTACTTCATCTTGTTTGAAGTATTTCTTTTTGATGCAGAACTACTACAAAAAATCCTATACCTAAACAGGAAATTTCTACAAGACAAGGGTAACTTTCAGCTTTACCAGAAATCCGTGTTCATTCCAGAGATGAAGTCAAAGGATGTAATTCAGAGCAAAAGAAGAGTACAAACGTGAATTCAGCATGGCATTAGGAGAATCATGTACTTTGGGGCCAACTATATAAAGGCATCGAATGGAAAAATAACTTTGAGTATGATGCTGTGCCAGTATGGGAAGTGACTTACAGAAATAGGAGTCTGAACAGGTTCCAAGCAAGATGCTTCAGTAAGTCTCAATTCTTCCAGGTCAAGTGAGGTGTCATTTAAAAGACATTCTTCATGAAGCACTCAAGTAGGCATGTATAAGTAGTACAGTGCAAAGAGGCCCAGTGAACCATGTCATGTTCACGATATAACCAGAGAAATCCAGTGTGTCCCGTCCCACTCTTCTCACCACTATTTTCCTTCAACCTCAGTCCAAAATAGTACAAGTTTGACAAGTCTGTACTGCCCAGCATGATGCTCTGTAGCAAGATTCAGATAACATGTTACAGCTAGCTTTTCCGTCAATCCGTCTAAAAGGAAAAGCACTGGACATCCAAAGCAGAACCACAAGCACATTTGTATCATTCCCACTGAGGGTCCTGAGAAATGGCTGAGAGGCTTGAAAGAGGGTCACAAGCACTCTAATTTCTGTTAGCCTTCAAAATATTCACACTTGCAGTAATCTAAAGGGGGTAGTCTATCTGCACTGGACATAATGTCTAAAGCCCGATGCAACTTGTCAGTTATAAGAACACCTCACAAGACAGGGTCACTAATGTTCCAAAGTTATTGTAACTGATTTAATGACAAGGAAAAGGCATTTGTTTGTTATAATAGCAGTTTGTTCCTGTATGAAGTTCCAAATAACGTAGATTTGAAACCCTGAAATTATGCAAAGACTGAAAAACCAGGAGGTAGAATTATGTGTAAATCCCAGCTTGCTTTTATTTCATCCTCTCCAAATAAACATCAGAATTTTTCCATGCCAGGTTAATTTTCTTCCTGGTCATAGATCCAACTACAGAGTGCTTCCATATCTTTTTATAGTTCTGTCCTCCAATGACAAGAAACAGATGAGTCACATGAACTGTTCATAATGTCACATTAACAAAGACAGGGAAGACAGAGGAAAAAAGATACTGGATATGTTCTACCAGCTCCTCACATTCTTGTAGCTTCCTGTTTATTCAAAAGCTGCATTACCTCTAGTGAAATAACCACAGCTGAAAACCTGTGAATGCATGTGTTACAGACAGGTCACTGTAAGCAAATCTGAGGTCTGATATGCTTACAACCACCACAACGAGCTGTATTTTTATCTCCGCTTTCTCAGTACCGGCAGTCATACCCTTCAGTTTGAATAGAAACTTGGAGCAGTATGATCCTCAGAAAAAAAACAGCTGTAAAAACCAAACAGGTGCTAAAGGCAAACCGCCCTCACATTTACCACAGATAATGTTGGGGGAGGTAGTCTGTTTTCATACAGCAAAGGCTTCACTGTTCTCAGAGAAATAGGACTGAGGTACCAGTAGAAAGTCTTGAAGTCTTGAATCTCCCCATTTCCATCTCCAGAGGTGTGACAAATACAGTATGTGTCTGAGCAAGCACTGACAGGCACTACAAAAATCTTCATATCAAAGTACTTGTTTATATCAATGGCTACAAATATTGAGGCAGTACTGACTGAGACCATCTTCAATGTGATCTTCCTTGCAATTGCGTGGCCAGGTCACACAGCCTGGATCACAGAAAAGACTATTTGCCACAGAGCGAGTTTGTATTTACTTTAGCCAAATGATCACAGAATGGTTTGGGTAGGAAGGGATTTTAAAGCTCATCTAATTCCAATCCCCCTGCAAAATAATGCAAACCCTCCATGACTGTAGCTCCTCTTAAACACAATAAATTAATGGAGAGTGAAGTCTACAATACAAGTCTTACTTGTATATTTCAAGTGCAAACAACTAGATCTGTTCAGGGGAGAAAAAGTATTTGTGAATATCTGCATTGCCAAAAAAAAAAACAAAACCAAAAACCAACTTAGTACTAAAATTATTTCTTCTGCTCACTATCAAGGTAAATGAATGAATCCTAAAAAAAAACCATTCAAATAACAACTACTCATAAAAACAGATAGAAACAGAAGCATATAAGGAAACGTACAAAACACATATGCTTCTGCCCAGGGTTCAGTGCTGTTAAAACTGTATGATAGAACACTACACACCAAGAAGAAAAAAAAATTATGGCATCAAATTCAGAAAGCTGCAAGTACTCTGGAGGAATGGATTATGTAATTCAACAAAGTGCTTAACTGTCCACTTCTGAAGTAAAACGGTAGGAGAGAGAATAGGTAAATCTAGATCTGGAGAACTGGCACAGCACTAGAACTATAGAAAGCGACCTTGGACTTACCCTGGACTTTTAAAGTATACAAAAAAATTCACAAAAAGCCAACATAATTATGGACTCAATCAACAGCCTTACATGCAAGACAAGGAAAATTATTCTACTAGTTTATCTTGTGAACTTGTACAGTACAGACTGTGATTAATATGGGGCATTGTACCTCAAGAACAATATTAATAAACTACGTAGTCCAGGGAGGATAGATTATATTGCAGTGGTTTTTGAAACCATAATTTAGCAAAGGCTGATGTGATATGATTTACTTGCATACCGCAGGTTACTCTTCCTCAACATTTCTTGAATTAAAGAACAGTTGAACACTGTCCTGTGTCCACTGAAATTAGGGCAAAATAGAGGACACAGTCATCTCACCATAGCGCTTAAGCATAGAAGCAGCTTGTCTAAGGTGGAAGTGGAATAATGTTCACTAAACAATTAACGTGTGCGCTGAACATTGACTACCGCTGTGTAGCGGGTTTAGTTCGAAACCGGGCAGAAACACTAATTTTAGTGTAGTGGTTTTGTTTGCATCTTTTAACTTTTGTGAGATAAGAATTAGAAGTAGGGAAAGCAGGCACAAACCTTAAAGAATATAAAGAAGTTTATTACTAACAGAATTACAGGTAAAAAGAAATAATAAGAAATTAAAGCAAAAAAACCCCTTTTTCTCCCTCTAGTACCCTCCCACTTCACTCAATTGCACAAAGGATAACAACATATAATATCGGTCAGATGCAGATTTTAAAAGTCCTTTCAATATTGAGGAAAAAATTATTCTTTTCTTCTTGTGGTTTCCAAACTGCCACTA
>VXBT01004178.1:9248-21351 GCA_013400235.1 Oriolus oriolus | reverse complement strand
TAAATGGTTCTACAGTTCTGTGATTTGTTAGAGAAAATGCTAGCATCACCATGGAGGGAAGAAAAAAAGTGTCAGGAGATGGGAAACTGGCAGCACTATGTGAACAAAGCTGAAAATAAATGGGGTATGGTGTTAGTAACATTGCTCTGGTAAAAATGCAAAAAGCAAAGTTCACAGAAATGAAATATTTTGACACTGTGATCACACTAAAGCAATACTGTGAAGAAATAGTTGGATAGCGAAAATTCTGTACAAACTGTAATGTCTTGAAAAAACTCAAAGCTCTGTGCAGCACACCCCAGATTCTCACCTCACTTCAGAGAACTAAAGGACAGATATCTAAAATTTAGCTAAAATTTACCTTAAAATTCTGATAGAGATGGTATGACTATAATGCAGGTACCTCAGAGAGTGATCATTCTCACCTATGCTAAGCACCTGCTTAGAAAAACCATTTTCTGAACGTGCTTATGCCTGTTAACTAAGCCTGGGTGACCAGGATAGAGCCTGATTTCCAACATGAAGTTTTAAGCAAGCTGTGTAAGATAAATTTTACCATAAAAGCTCATTTCAGTGGGTTATATTAAGGCACTTTTTCCCCCCCCATCACATGTGACTATCTGCTACAGAGAGCTATACAGCATGACACAGGATCTGCAGAAACCCTGGTCTCCCCCGAAGCATCAGCCAGAGGCCAGGCAGGATGACAGTCATCATCCCAAATGGCACTAGACATCCTTTTGGGGGAGCTGAGCTGAGCTTCAAGTGTCACTGTGCTTGACAGATTCTGCATTATGGTTATTGTGTTTTCCAACACCAACTATTGTAGTTTGCTGCCAGACAAAATGGCAAGTTTTTGCAGCTGTTTTTAAAACATGTGAATTTCCAAGCTTGCAAGATGGCAGGAAGTTAAGGCCAGACTTCGAAGCTTTACTTCTCTACATAGATGAAGAGTCACTGCCCTGAGCAATTTGATAGAAAAAGGGAGGCAGATAAGCTGGACAAGTCTTCAGAGGTTAATGCTGTTCTCAGTTAAATTTAAGTATGGAGCTTTGGTGGTTGCGTTAGTGGACTGGATAGCCCTCTTAAAGCCAGAAACTCATAGAGCTGGTGATGTGCCATCTAAATAAAGCAGATAGAGTTTCCTCTTTCAGTTCTCAGGGGCAAAACATACTCAGCTTAGTGTCAATTCAGTATTAACCTCTCAAAGAAGAATAGAGATGACTTCAGAGGTTATATTCCTGGATCAGCTACAGTTTCAGTTTCTGATTTAGCTTCTCTCTTCTTCCAATTTCCTGTGATGTGCATGTAGATAAAAATACTTAACTATTTCCCAGGTCTGTTTTGAAGCTAAATTACTAGATATTTGTTAAGAGCTTTGAGGCATTTATGATCATAAACTGAAAATTGCATTCTCCTGCCTTGCTGCTATTAAGGCTTATTATTTTCTTATAGCTCTATAGCTTGTTTTCTTTTCAGAATATTGAATAGTCTCCTAATAAAGGCAACATAAATGAAAGAGAGACTAGTGCTGTGCTTCTTCAGTAACATTTACAAAGAAACCGTAATTCATGCTGGTTGAGAAAAAAAAATCTCGTCTTTCTTTGTCAAAGATAAAAGCGGTATTCGAATCAAGGCCCTGTCTTTATGTGATAGTCAGGTATTTCTGCAACAGGTTGCCCAGAGAAACTCTGGATGACCCATCCCTGGACATGTTAAAGCCAGGTTGGATGGAGCTCAGATGGACTTGTCTAGTGGAAGGTGTCCCTGCTCATGGCCGGGGGTAGGAACTACATGACCTTTAAAGTTCCTTCCAACCTAAACCTCTCTAGGATTCTATGACCTGCTTTTGTTCCTCAAGAGATTTGCTTTTACATACATTCTCTCTTTCACTCTCTCTCTTCCCTCTTCTCTCTCTCCACCTTTCCCTTCCCTTCCTTTCCCTCTCCCATATAGCCAATTCATGGTTTTTGGAAATAAACCCACATATCAAGTTAAAATTAAACTTTTGAGTCCACCACATGATCCTCCTATGCATCTCACCAAGGGACCTACAGGGCGGCAAGAAAATACGGAGTTCCCATTTTAGGACTTAGAGGCCAGGGTAAATGATGTGTTTGAAACCTAGTTAACTGTAATTTTGTTGGTGTGTTGCACAAAAAGCACTTTGTCTTTTGCAGTCAGCAGGGATCTAGAACCAGATAAACCAACAGCCACAAGAACAACCTGTAATATAGATGGGTTTTACAGGGTAAAAAAGCTCTTCTCTCTTGGCTACTCAATTTTCTACACAGCAAACATACTGGAAAACTTCAGAGCTTCCTCCCAAAGAAGACCAAATCTTGGTGTATTCCTAGGGTTATTTGAGTCCAGGGACCCTTCCTTATTCAACAATCCTGTTGATTCAGCTACAGAGTTTCCCTTATCATGGTACGAAGACATTTTTGGGTTGGAACATACACAGAAGAGAGACTGTATCTCTTAAAGAGTCATATTTAGATGCATTAAAAACCCCCAACAACATACATCAATAATCCATTGTTGAACCAGCCATCTATGCACAGGATGCCCATAATGGAGGTATCACAGAGATGTGCAGCTCCATGAAGGTGAGTGCAGCTTTGTTGTGTGAGGGCGTGTGCCTTGACACGCCCTGGACTTCTGCTTCTGAGGCTGTTGTCTAGAGAAATAAATTCAACATGTCAAAGAATGTTTTCAGGCAATTCACTTGTCTCTAAACTAAATTTTTAGGACAGTCTCTAACACATTTTTAATCTGTGCCAACAGCCACTTTCCCAAACTATTTTTAGGCAGAGAAGAACACCTGCAGAAGACTGGAGCCACATCCAACAGGCAGCCTGACTGCCATCACCTGGCTGACCCTGGGAGGAATCACTGTTGTAGATGCAGGTCCTCCCAGGTCGATCGGCATCGTAACCACGGGCTAATCCGGGTGGGATACATACAATTATTTGTGCAGATGCAGTTTCACTGTCCCATTTGGATATTGCTTTTTGCCTAGTCCATGCTCATCAGAATCAATTTTATTCAAGTGAAGATATCTGAGGCAGACGGGGACTAATGACTACCTCTGCCTTTCCTTTGTAAAGAGTTGGGATGCTGTCCTTGACCAATGTAAATTAATGTGCCAGTGTGGTTAGGGGAAGTTGCGCCAGATGGAACACCAGTATTTCAAGAGGTTCTAAAGGGTGGCACATGGGTCAGACTCCAAAAGGAAGAGAAGGCTCACCCAAACACAAGCATCCCCTCTGAATGCTGGCTAACAATCCCTGGTGTGTTGGTGGCTGGCAGCAAGAAGTGGCCAGTTGCCTTTGACCACCTGTAAGAGACACTGGACTTGAGAGATATGGTGACATTTCTGAAGAGACACTGTTTGCCAAAACATTGCCAGTTCAACTCAAGCAAGACTCCCTGCCCCTATGTGGTGTATGGCCTGAACCTGCACAGGGTCAGAACCAACCTGTTGTACATGCCCACCTGCCCCACCCTCTTTCCTTTTTTAAACATGAGTCAACAGCTTCGTCCACCCCAGTTCCTGCAGTCTAGTGATCGAGTTTTCAGATTGGCTGTCTGCACTTACCACACTGCTTCTGTCCAAAGCAGTGGAGTGACAAAGAATAACTTCATTTCTAAAGTCTGAAAAGCTCAAGCACTTAGGTGAAATCGGGATGCCTCCTATATCACGCAGCAATACTAAAACAAAACTGCATTCTTTTATTATCTCTCCCAAGAGGTGGTTGTAAGTAGCAGGCATGATAGCCCATAAGTAGGTCTAGATAAAAAAGAAAAAAAAAGCCAAAAGCAAAAAAAAACCTAATGAAAACCAACAGAGTAATTCCCTTTCTTCAAGGGCAGAAGACAAACTGATACACACTCAGTCCCTCACTTTCAGAGGGCAATAAACTCAAAGTTGGCAGCTACAAAAAACAAGCTTGCTTTATTTTGCAATTTTAGAGTTCTTGGGCCACAATAAACTGGCAGTTTCAAGTCTTCTATACGTTCTTTAGTAACAATAAAACATACCTCTAGCCTCCCATAAGGATAACACTGGGAATTCCTAAGCTCTCTAGACAAGCCAGCATGAAAGATTTTTCTTCCTGTAACAGTTTTGAAGTAATAAAACCTACCTTTATCAATACTGTCTGTGGCAACAGAGGACATATATCCCAGGCTGCCTTTTATGCACATGATGTTCACTGTTCTGCTGCACAGATTCCATCTGACCTGGAGGCTGGAACCCACACAGATGGACAGCAGTCGTGGACAACTGGCCAGACCTCTGGGTTTCCTGACATTGTTCTTACGATGTCAGACAGAGGTGTGTTCTCATCAGTAATCAAATATTCTTTGACTACTAATAGACCATGAATACTTTCAATAATTAAAATGTATAAGACATAGAGTATTTTTTTCTTTTTATTTCTATGAAATATGTTTTACTTTTGCTTTGTCATCAGTTTGTGTCAGCCTGTCAGCATGTTTACAGTCCCACTTAGTGTTTAACTTTCACACTTTGTTGAGCAAAGAACATCTTGAAAATCCAATTTCCAAGACTGAGGTAAATAAAACAAAAAGAAGATCAAAGAAAGCACATCACTTGGAATCATTTGTCCACAAGACTGGATAAAGAGGGCACTGGAATAGTTTAAATCATGGTGCTTGGAGAAACCAAAGACTTCCACCAAGAAAAACCATGTGCTTCATTGCAGCAGTTCAGACTTGTATACAGGATGCAAGAAACCCTGTTTCAGGATGGCACATGTCGGTGGTTAAAGTTATGTTACCTTCCCATATGAATTATTGTAAACAGCAGCAGCAAGAAAACTGTGTAATGCCACATCCAAAATGGGAGGCTTCTAATATTATGACCTGAACATTTGCATTTTAATTGCACAGATAAGTGAATCAGATTTAGTATGTAATTGAATATATTGTCTGTTAGTAACAGCACAGGTAAAACTTGGTCTTAATTTCATGCTATTATACCAGAGTAAATCTCACAGTCTTTATTTAAATTCTAATTCATTCAATGATTTCCTAAAATAATTGACCCACAAAAGCTTTTTCTATTTTTTTTTCCGTTCATTTTGTTTGTGTGGCTTTTTTTAAAAAAATAAAACTAATCATCTGAAATTTTATTTACTTTACTATTGTAACTATATTTTGCATGCCTTCCAGCTATGGTAAATCAGAAAATTAGTGCTGAACTACAGAGGCTGAAGAATAAACCATGGACAAGCAGTGTAAAACATCCACGAGTGCTATGTAAAATATCTTTCCAGTGAGCCTCTTCCCAGAGAACTGGAAAATCTTCTTAGCAATTCCCTTATGTTTTCACTCATATATCAATATTTACTGTTAGTAGAAAGATGCATCATTCCTGTTTGAAGTAATGTTTTTATGGTTTGTCATTAATCTTATAAGGAAAACACTCTTATGAAGCAGTTTCTGACATGTCAACATCCCAGTCTTTTACAAGTAGGACACAACAGCTTTTCTGCCTTCTGAGGATCAGATTTTTTGCAGAGCCAAGGGCAATCGATTTTGGTTTCTGTACTGAGGGAAAAAAAAATCATGCAGCAGACAGTAGCTGTGATGCTACTGGTAATGTGTGATGCCACATCCCTTCAAACACTTAGAACCAGAAAAAAACATTCCTATTAACTTTGCTTAGGACAAGCTGATGCATATGAAATACTTGTTTTCTTCTGCTTTTGGCAATAGAGTTTGGAAATAAAAAGCTGTTCATCTATAGCAAATTAATCCAGACTTTTTTCTGAAAGATCAATACTACCCATTAAGTAAAAAAAAATTAAAATTAGAGAATTCGCTCCTCTTTTTATGATTCTTTGTCTAAGTGAACTGTCAACATCATTCCATAACAATAGGCAGTAAATCTCAATCATATTTTTATGTTGTGACTTCCAAAGAAGTATTGAAAGTGTATAGATGTGACTGTTATCTAGAAGGCTGTGAGGAAATGAGCCAATATGCATTGCAGAACTCAGTTAAGTTTTGCCTTTCACTGTCTTCATGTGTTGAATGATGTGCAGCTAACACAACAGAAGGAAGAGATGCCACCCAGAGGGACCTGGGCAAACCCGAAAAATGGCTCCACAAGAACTTCATGAAGTACAACAAGTCCAAGCAAGGTGCTGCAACTGGGACAAGGCAATCCCAGATATCAAGACTGGAAGAATTCATGGAGATCAGCCCTGCCCTGTTCCCCATGTGCCCTGGCCCTGAAATCCCCCATGTGCTGGGCTGATCCCACAGCATGGGCAGCTGGGGACGGAAGGATTCTGGCCCTCTGCTCTGCTCAAGTGAGACTCCAGCTGCAGTGATGTGACCAGCTCTGTGGTCCTCAACACAAGAAATACAAGGACCTCTTACAGCACATCCAGAAAAGGCCATGAAGATGCTCCAAGGGCTGGAGCACGTCTCCTATGAAGACAGGCTCAGAGAGCAGGGTGTGCTTAGCCTGGAGAAGAGAGGGCTTGAGGGATAACTTAGAGCCCCTTTCAGTGGCTGAAGAGGGCTTATAAAAAGGCTGGACAGGAACAGTTTATACTGGCAGATGGTGACAGGACAAGGGGTAGTGGTTTTAAACTGGAAAGGGCAGGTTCAGATTGGCTGTAAGAAGAGATCCTTCACTCAGGGGGTGATGAAGCAATGGAATAGGTTTCCCAGAAAGGTTGAGGATTCCCCAGCCCTTAAAGTGTTCAAGGCCAGGCTGGACGGTGCTTGGAGCAATGTGATCTGGTGAGTAACATCCCTGTCCATGGCAGGGGAATTGGAACTACATAATCTTTAAGGTCTCTTCCAGCCCAACCAGTCTAGCATTCTCTGATTCTATGATTTATAGATGGAGGAATGGCTGAAAGGAAGGAATACTGAAATACCTGATAGAGCTGTAGTAAATATCCATTCATGGTCATATGGGAAGCACTTAAATTTTGTTAATGATAATGGATTGAATCATAGAACAACAGAATGATTTAGAGTGGAAGGGACCACTGGTCTTACCCCCTGCTCAAAGCAATTATGCATGTTATCCATCTACCTATCCACACATACTTCTTTTCCTCTCTGTTGGTTCATTATGGGTGCAAACAAGCACACACAAACACAGTTTCTAAGGTAAGACCAAGAAATGAAACAGACTCTCAGAAACTAAAAAAAGTTATGGAAATTTAATATCATGGCCTTTACCTTTATTGATTAAATATCCAGATTAGATGGCTTAATTAGGTAGCATAGTTGTTCTGTGTGCAAACTGGGAAATATAGCACGGTCTGCAGAGATCATCATTAAGTAAATCTTTCTGCTCTATCCTTCTAAATGAACGTATGGTTTATATAAATGGTTCACAGAGAGAAATTTGTTAATTATTCATGTGGGAGATTTTTGACAATCCCTGTGGCAATGAGGTTCAGAACAACCAATAAACTGCAAAGGCATGTATTTTAAATACAGTAGTGAAGTAATAGAATCATTCATTTGGAAAAACATGAATTGACTACCTTAAATCTTGATATAAGAACTTCTAGATATTTTCAGAAAGAGATTCTGTCATTCTTGCAAGAGCTGTGGTCAGGATGCAACATTTACCAGATGATGCTCCCAGCCCCATGTTTCTGCATTAATCGAGCTAGATTACTTAAACAGACCCTCATGGCTTTGGAATCTGTTCATCCATGAATATTCTTCAACAGTGGAGGTCAGCAGCCACTCAGAACATAGAGCTTAATTGCAAATTTTATATAAAAGGCCCTTCCTTCACTATGTCATGCTCTGGTAATCTAATGTAACAGATTCATGTCCAGTAATGAAGTTTTTTCTGATGGCAGTGAACTATGAAGTTATTCAACACTTTTAAAAAATAGACCAACAGCCTTATAAATTAGGGTGGCAGATTTGTACCAAGCTTTATTCTCTACAGCTAATGTCTAAGAATATCAGAAGTGAAATTTTGCTTCCACCTCTAAAAACAAAATTCTACATTCTAAGAAATGAAAAAAAACCAAAACAAAACAAAAAAAACTCGAACAAGAAAAACCTCAGAAACAGTTCAAACAACCCAAAAAAGTAGTTCCTACAAAAAGCAAAATGAAAGGTCTGGTAGGCTGCTGCCCTTAGTGATACTGAATAATCATTTGTTTTGTTAATACTTCCTAATACGTGCCTATGCTTGCAGCTGAATTTAAAGCCTGTCTTTATTCTGTGTGCAGCTCACAGCGGGCAGGGAGAACATCACTGGTGTCCAGTCACCACTGCAGTGCACTCCCTCTGTCCACACAGCAGCGTCACGCGATCAGAGTTCAGCTGGGAGTTTTCTGGTAAAAGTTTGATATTGCCCAGTGAAAGGGTAATCTGGATTTTAGACTCGCAGAGATCATGTTGCCTTACTTTGGACAGAGTAATTCAAGCCATGGTCAACTGTCAGTATTATACGAAAAAGCACTGCTGGATCAGGGTTAAAATCAGGGGCTTTATCTGCCTGGACACACATTTCAGTGATTCACTTCAAGTGCCGTACAATTTGCAACCAAACTGAATATACCATTGTGCAGAATAAACTGATTCTTTCTAGCTAACCTTCCACTTATTCTCTGTTTCGTTCTTCCTCAGTAAATTACTGATAAGGTTTTTTGCCTGTCTTTGGAAACAGATGAGATCAAATACAGAAGAGAAACAGAGGAAAGAAAGTTCAAGATAAGGGAAATGTCTAGATCCAACCCTATGGCAAGTAATTTTCTCAAGGTACATCCACTTCAGGCGTTATCTGTCTCCATTTAGCAATGGAGAAGTTGTCACTCGGAAGAGTGTTTAAAAAAGTAATGATAATTCAATAGCCAGACCAGGAAGAGCCATGGAGGAATTCTCCCTTACCTGGAGAAGCCATTTATTCCACTAGAAAATCCGAACAGATCTGACATAGCTGCATCTTGCACAAAATATATGCTGGTACAAATAACCATGCAGCACCAAGTAATAGTGTCTTGGAGCAGCAGGAACTCACATGAGATTTCTGCGCTGATAGGTGGAAATGCCACAGTGAAGTCATAATTACAGTTATGGAAAGGAATACATTATAATTAACAAAATTATGCATGGCCTTCAGAGCTCTGCCTGTGTTTCTGGAACTGTGCATGTTTTTTAACTGACCACATAGCTCATCATCTACACACGCATGAAAAATTTTCGTCCTCATTGTGTATCAACTAGTTTTCTTAATTTATGTCCACAACGACTTTAGACTTCCTCCTCAATTTATCCAGCAAATTTCACATCTTTTAGAGAAGACATATTGAATCTCAGGGCCTGGGATTTGATTGATCTCAGTCTAGAGGCAATATGTTATCGTGTTGCAGCAATGTCTGACAGGCATTTATTATGGATTTTAAAAAGATAAGGGGTCTCACACAACAGCTACAGAAATCTGTGAAATCCCTAAAGGTCATGTCCAGAGAAGAAATGTAACATTGAAAAAGCCATTCTACCATTAAGAAAATAGTGATCAGTTCCAGAATAGAAAAGACCAGATATGGTCTGATCCAAAGCTCTCTAAATAGGACAGGAGTCAGATAATTATGATTTTATATTAATAACGTAAGAAGAGCAGCAGAGGGATTCAATTATTATGCTTAATTGGTCAGGGAATACCAGAAAGTGCTGTATTGCATTTTTGTTGGGGATAGTATTAAATAAACATTAAGAAAAATATATTCAGATGAGAATCAAGAGGGTAAGGAAAGAGCATATCTGGTGAACTGCAAGACAGTGATTAGTTATTCATGTAGATTCTAGGGGCCATTAGCCTGAGTAGCATGTTGGCTTTCCATTTGAGATGATTACATTTTGCATAGCAAAAGTGTTAATATTTTTATCAATTAGTTATGACACTTATTTTAGTCCTTCTCCTAAGATGGGTAGTTTTAATCTTTTCTGTAATAGTGAATAAAAAGTAAGTAAAGACAAGCGTGTGGTGTATAGAAACATACTAGAAAATGCTGTATCACCTCTACAGGAACTGACCATATTTGGATTACTGAAATTTAGCCTGAATACTGGGCTGCTTTTCTATGTTTCTATATCCTGAAGACAAAGTTGCATTTCAGTTATAAGTGAAATTATTATTATTAGATGGGCGTATTTCTTATGTCACTTGTTCACCATAGGTCTCGAGATAATAAGCTTTCAACTGTGAGTTAAGTAATATTTTGAGTCACAGACATTTTCACACAGTTTGAAAGATTCTGTAAACTATATTTAAGGATTTCAAAGCCAACTTAAAGATGCACATGCAAGGAACCCATTCATCTCTGGGAATCAGTGGTTTCAGATCTTCTGAGCAGCATTAAGATCTCACTGTTTATTCAAAACATGTTTTTAAATAAAACCACACTTCATAGACTGACATGTGCATTAATTAAATCACAGCCTTGTTTCTGCTCTACGTAACTCGTGCTGATTTGTCTTCTCTCTTCTCATGCCTGAAATAAGTAAGGTGCCTAAAGCTTCTGAATGCTGATGCTAGGGCTGAGCTGTCTGGCTTAGGAGTGCAACAGATGACAAGTGCTCAAACCCCCATCCTGCCAATATGGTGTGTGAGTGGCATCTCCACCTCTAGAGGTAAAACACCTCTGTATTACAGCTGGACAAAATCTAGTATCACAGGGCAACATGGGTCAATCTTCAGTAACAGTCTCACCTGGATTTTTACCGATTAGGGACATAAATTTGTTTGAAAGCCAGCAGAATTCTTGCTCCAGTGCTTAGGTTTCTGAACCCATTAGATATCTGAAATTTTTTGAATATTTTTTGCTGTTAAAGTGCTTTACCAGTGATGCCACAGAATATCTTAAAGAGCTGCAAGATCTGTTCCCTAAACTCTTCCACATTAGGCAAAGAATGTTTTAATACAACAAGAATTTAAATCATCTATAGTCAATCTTCCTGATCTGATGCTTAGATGGGATACAGAAATCACCTAAAGGAAGTGTCAAGGGATATCTCTATAGGCTGACCAAAAGTAGCACATAATGAGTAGTTCCTAAATGTTTATGTCACCTTTTTGTAGAATTTTTACCTCCTCCACAAGTACATCCCTTGAAAATTTGTAGCACCATTCAATGACTGAGATGTAGTTCAAGTCAAAAATCCAAGAGAAGAGCACCAGGTGACAATTGTATAAACCTACGCTACAGCCATGAGTAGATGTGTAAAAAACTCCAAAGGAATACAGAAAAAAAGTGCTGTGCCAAAGGCTTTATTCAGTATCTAATAGGAAAACCACTCTGGCCAGTTATTGAATTTTATTACTATAAAAGGGCTTATTCACTGCATTATGCTTTGACTGCTCAGAAAACGCATTTCTGTCAGGTTACTGAGCTGGCCACCACGCTGCTAAATCATTTAATGTGCTCAGTTTTACTCTTGAAGTAAGTGAGGTAAAGTTCCACAGGGCATGAAACAAACACAGCAGCAGCACTTCAGCTTTAATGGTGTCTGACACCCAGCCCAGCTTGCCACCCGTTCTTCACAGCTGGAACACAGCTGGTCCAGAAGGAGAGGCAGGACGGGATATTCTTAGGCTGAGGCAACAACAGCTCTCCCAAGAACATGTCAAAGCAAGCACTGGGATTGCTGTCAGACATGATCTTATTCAAGCTGACACTGGGCAGGTCTGAAAGATGAAAGCACACAGACTTAGCTAAACTTTTACACAGTTGCTCTCTAATGTTGGGGGAAAAGCCAGTAACACTCTGGCTGTACACATTAGCAGCTCCCTAGAAGTCAAGAGTTTACTTTAAGCTCTGATTTGATTCATATAAACTGCGTGAAGCCAATTAGCACAATGTAATCACAGTAGTGGTGGTAGTGCTCTACCTCCAGCAATGTGTGCTGACAGCTTGCTAAAGGGTTACAGGAAGGAAGGAAACCTTGGTTTAAATTTGGGTCAACTTCTTACCATGCAGCACCGTAGGCTGTGCTTCAGTGGGCTGTAGTGCTGACATAAGCATTCACCTGCTTTGATGTCCATGCTGCACAGGTATTAACAGAGAGAAGAGCCGTTAAA
>VXBT01004168.1:234010-249942 GCA_013400235.1 Oriolus oriolus | reverse complement strand
CAGCAGTGTTTCCCCACTGTCCCCAGCAGTAGGGTCAGAACAGTGCTCCCCTAAAGCCCCTCGACAGCGGGGTCACAGCAGTGCTCCCCCAAAGTTCCATTGACAGCAGGGTCACAGCAGTGCTCCCCCAAAGTTCCATTGACAGCAGGGTCACAGCAGTGTTTCCCCAGTGTCCCCAGCAGCAGGGTCACAGTGGTGCTCCTCAAAGCCCCCCGACAGCGGGGTCACAGCAGTGCTCCCCTGCTTCCCCCTGCCCCCACAGCACCTGATGCTGCAGCACATGGTCCATCCCTGCATCCTGCAGCCTGTGGGGTTGGGAAACGCTGAGCACAGGCGGAAAATGCCTTCCCAGCCCCCGCGGTGATCAGCTGGTGCCCCCAAGCAGGAGGTGCAATTAACCTTCTCTTGACAAGAATAACTACCGATGTTATTATCGATCATAAAGTTACCCAGCCCTCCGCCAGCGCCAGCCGCAGGATGGGGATTGGAGGTGGCGTAGAATGGGAACAGAGCGTGCAGAAGGGAAGGCGCAGGGTTTGCAGCGTCCCAGCGTGTTCCTGGTGCACGTGGAGTGGAGCAGGGAGACATCTCCACAGCCTCCCACCCTCGCAGCCCACACCAGCCGTGCCTGCCTGCACGGCTCCAAAGTGGGCTGCGAGTCCCCAGACCTGGGGATGGGCTGGGCTAGGGGGCTAATGAGCTGAGACACGTTAAAAGGCAGCAGGAATTAGGGAACGGACAAAAGGAGCCTTGGCAAAGCTTAACAATTGAATATGAAACGATGTAAAGGCGCAAAGTAAAGACGTGAGAAAAATCCCTGGTGTAATGCACCGCCCCAGCTCGCCAAGGAAAGGTGAGCTTTGGGTGGCAGGTGTTGCGGGAGCTGTGTAATTGTAGGTTGTGCATCAGGCATGGCAGTGACATTTCCTAACTCCAACTGCACCTCATGCGTGTGAACCAGGGATGTGAACCAGGGATGTGAACCAGGGATGTGAACCAGGGATGGGTCATTTTGGGATAAATCACACTGACCGCACAAACCATGGGGTGCTTGCACCCTCCATGCTCTGCCTGCAAACGGGGTGACCCCAGACCCCGGGGTCTGGCCCCTGCCCAGGGCAGGAGACGCGATCCAGAGGGATGTGACAGGGACAGGGTGTTGTCCTTTGGCATCCAGAGTGAAACCGCTGCAAACAGCTTAATCACTGTAATTATGCCAAAGCATCGGTCGCTCACTGAGGGACTTCTGCAGGGTCTGTGGAAAAGCTTTCCTTTTTTTGTGATGGGAACCAAGAGACTGGAAATTCTCAGGGTAAAAAATATTTCTGGGCTTGGTTAGGAAAATCAGGTTTTGGCTGCTGGGAAGCCAGGCATGTTCACCATCTTCTGGCCTGACAGCTTTTGTTTGGGGTTTTTCATTTGTGAAAGGAAAGGGTTTGGCAGGGAGGAGAGAATCTGATGGCAGTGCAGGGAAAAGGAGAAAAAGACGATTTCTTCACAAAATTTCAGTGGAAAATAACCAGAGATATTTTATTATTATTATTATTATTATTATTATTATTATTATTATTATTTTAAATTGCCTGCTTTGAGCCTCCCTGCTGGAGGGGCTGCCAAGGCCTCCCACCCTACCCGGGTGTGCTGGGGGCTTGTCCGTGGGGCCGAGGGGATGCCGTGTGCCCCCACCCCTTTCTCCCCTCGCAGCCGGGGCCGCCGGCAGCGGCTGCCAGCGCTAACCCAGATTCCAGGGGCGTCTTGCTGCCGCGGCTGCTAAATTGGCAGCGTGTAAGAGACGTGTCACCTGGGTGACAGGGTGTCTCTGACTGCCGGAGTGTTTGAATACACGGCGCTGTGTGCTAAATACTCCCATCATTACGGCTGAGCTGGAGACACCGGGTGCCAAAGTTCCCCGGGTATTCGGAGGGGATGGAGGCTGGATTTGGAGTGCACAGGGCAGGGAACATCCCTGCCTGGTCAAAGCGCTGCTGATCCCATCCCCAAACGCTGCTGTCCCCATCCCCAAACCCTCCTGGCCTTTGGAAGCTGACAGCGTCTGGATGGAGTTTCGGCATCTCCCCAGGAGCATGTCCTCGCTCTCCTGACCATCTCCCAGCTCCTGGAGGCTGGCGGCAGCTATCTTCTGCTGAGGGTAAAAGCAGGGAGCAATTAATCGCCCCTTTTGTTGAGAAATAGCTGAGAAACCACAGCCCGAGGCTGGAGTCAGAGCCGGGCGCTGCGGTCGCAGGGGCTCCCTGGGGGCACGCAGATGCCAGGCGGGAGGAGCCGGGTGTCTCGGCCGCAGATGGGGAGGGAGCGGGGAAGCCGAGGAGACAACCGGAGACAGCCACAAGGGTAACCTGACCCCGGGGACGGTGCTTCAGGCGGCGAGGGGGAGGCTGGGCTGGGCATGGAGAGGCTGCTTCCCCCTCCTGAGCCCCTCGCAGTGCCCCGGGAGAGGGTGCTGGGACAAAGAGCCGTCTGTCCCCTGCGTGGTGTGAGAAGCCAGCACAGGTCGGTGTCAGCGAGCCCGAGGCTCGGGGATGGCAGCACCGCGGAGGATTTGCAGTCTGGTGGGATCGTGCACGCACGGCACTTGTGGAGCTCTCTGTGCACACCTTCAGCGGGGACCTGGAGCTTCCTGGTGGGTGTGTGACACCAGTGGTGGCTGCTCCAGCCCCATCCTGCCTCTTCCTCAGAGAAACAGCGCCCATCACTCCCAGCCCTTGGCCTCTGAGACTCTTCCAAGCCGCTTTTGGGGGCCCTTCCGCGTGCTCCCTGCCCAAGGGTGGTCGCTCGTCACGCTTGGGAAGAACTCCCTGCAGTGGATCCACCCCAGCTCCCTCCTCCCCCACCAGGCCAGCCCTCAGCCCTTGGCCGTGTCCCAGCCCCAGGAAGCAGGTCGGGCAGTCTGTGTGACACGAGTGAGCCACACTGCAGGACAGCAGCTCTGCAGGGGGACAGGGGGACAGGCTGTGCCATGCCAAGTGACCAGGAGCTGCAAGCAGCACCATCACAGCAAGTCACCTCTGCTCCCAGCAGGGACATTCCCAGTGTCGCCAGAGAGGGACAAGAGGCCACATCCCTGTATGCACAGCTGGCTCCAGCCACACCTCCAGTCCTGGGGTCAGTTCTCGGCCCCTCATGACAAGAAGGACACTGAGGGGCTGGAGCGAGTCCAGGGAAGGGAACGGAGCTGGGAAGGGGCTGGAGAATTCCTGAGGGATCTGGGAAAGGGGCTCAGCCTGGAGCAAAGGAGGCTCAGGGGGGCCCTTGTGGCTCTGCACAACTCCCTGACAGGAGGGGGCAGCCGGGGGGGGTCGGGCTCTGCTCACAGGGAACAGGGACAGGAGGAGAGGGAACGGCCTCAGGCTGGGCCAAGGGAGGTTTAGGTTGGATATTATGGAAGTTCCTTCACAGAAAGAGTGGTCAAGCCCTGGCACAGCTGCCCAGGGCAGTGGTGGAGTCACCGTCCCTGGAAGTGTTCCAAAATTGAGCAGCCATGGCAGTGGTGATCTGGGTTCGTTGGTGTAGTGGGATTCAGTTGAAGCTTAGATTTGGTGACCTTGGAGGTCTTTCCCAACCTTAATGATTCTGATTCTTCTGGACCTGACAAACATCAGCCAGGTCCTGGATCTGCTTCCTCTGCAGCTGAACTCCAGCCTCTGCCAGCCCTGCTCAAGGCTGCAGCTGGAGGGGAGAGCGAGGCCCAGCCCGAGGCTCAGGGCTGTGTATTCTGCTCATTGCTCACAAATACTAATGGCCCAGAGTTATTAATATTGCCACTGTAGTCATATCTGGGTAATTACTGCCATTAACCACCAGCAGAACTATTGAGTTCCCTTAATCAGTGCATTATAATAATTGGGACCAAGTGTTTTATAGATCCAGACGTTAATTCCTTCCTAGCACCTCTCCCTCCCCTGGAGCTGCTCCTCCCTGCTCAGCTCCAGCATCTCCCAGCCCAAGGCTGCTCCCTGTGTCCAGCTGCTGAGGCACCCTGCAGCCAGCCCAGGGTGACCCATGCCTTGGGATGTCCCATTCTCCATCTAATGGGGAATCATGGCTGTAGGAATTTCAGGTGTCCGGGTGCTCCCTGCTGACGGTGTCCAGGCTGTGGAGGTGGAGGTGGAGGTGGGACTCCAAGCAGCATCTCCAGGAGAGGAGCTGGGTCCGTGCCCTGCCCGTGGGGCCCAGCAGCACCTCCAGGAGAGGAGCTGGGTCCGTGCCCTGCCCGTGGGGCCCAGCAGCACCTCCAGGAGAGGAGCTGGGTCCGTGCCCTGCCCGTGGGGCCCAGCAGCACCTCCAGGAGAGGAGCTGGGTCCGTGCCCTGCCCGTGGGGCCCAGCAGCACCTCCAGGAGAGGAGCGGGGTCCGTGCCCTGCCCGTGGGGCCCAGCAGCACCTCCCAAGTGCCTGGAGGCAGCAGGATGGACGGAACACTTGGGCTGTTCCTTCTGCTGGGACAGAAATCTGGTGTGGGGGGAGCTAATTGCACCACAGTCTGCTATTTACACCCAGCTCCTCTTGCTCTGGAAAGCTCTCCCCTGCTGCAGCCATCTGGGCCTTGGAGCCTGGAGCCGCCTTGGCCCGGAGCTGGTGGCTGGTTGGGGGTGACTCAATGGGTTGAATCAGAGCAGCGTCTTCTCCTGCAGCTCCTGGAGCAGAGCTGGGAGCTGCCTCCGCATCCCGCTGCGTCACCAGGGACCCCGCTCCTTCCCAGCCCTGCCTCCCCCGAGCACCAGGGAGCCCTCGGTCTCCCCAGGTGGTGCCCAGAGCCAGGCTGGTTCCAAAATCAGCGTCTGGCACAGCCCTTCGGGCACATCCTGGGGACAAAGTGGGTCCCACACTGAGCCCTGGCACGGAGGGCTGGAGCTGGGGGGCAGAGCAGGTCTGCAGCCCCCCCCAGGACAACTTAGTCCCTGTCAACAGCAGGAGATCTGTGACCACTTCGTGACAGGGAAAGCACAACCATGTGTCCTTTAGAGCTGGCCTGAAAACAAAAATCCCTGGAAATTCTAATAAATAAGAACAAGGGAGGGGGGAGTTTTTAGGGCGGCGGTTACACCAAAGGTTTGGCTGTGCCCAAGCCGATGCGTTGCCTTCCAACCACAGCCATTTCACAGAAATTTTTTTTGATGTTTAGCAAAATAAAATTAAGGGAAACTTTGAAACAAAGTCATTTGGAAGAGGAAAAAAAAAAATCAAAACATTTCAATCTGAATAGGCTGAAATGAAATGTTTTGATCTTTTGGGGTTTTTTTTTCCCTCCAAACAAACCATTCAGCAGAATTGACATGTTCATCCAGAACCTTTTGGTGTTGTCAAATCTGAATTTTTGTTTTTATATATATATTTTTTTTTTAAACCAAGCCCTCCCAGCTCTAGCCAGCCTGGCTCGTTAAGAGTTCCTTGCAGGCAGAGATGTGTCCTCAGTGGAAACTCCCTGGTGGCTTTGGGGGCACCCTCCCAGGTTGCTGTGAGCCCTGTGGGGAGAAATTCCTCCCTGTGGAGCAGAGAGCAGCGTCGGAGCCGCGCTGGAGCACAGCCCTCACCCTCCTGCCCAGCCCACGGAGGGACCTGATGGCCGAGGGAGGGAGGGTGACAAGGCCTCGTCACCCTGGGAGGGATGAGCCAGGTGAGAGGCGCTCCCCTGGGCCCCGGCAGGTGAGAGAACGCAGCGATGCAATCAATAGCGCTAATTGCAAAGGCAATGTCTAGCAGAAATAAGATGGTTATTCTGCATCACTGGGCACTCTTACAATCAAATTGTCCACAGACAATTAGCTGAGCAGGAGAAATAGGAATTAGATTTCTAATTGTTCTGCTGGTGAAAGGCATTTCGGAGCACTCGGAGGACTGGAGGAGGGAGAGAGGTTTGCGTCTCTGCCGGGCTGCAGGAGCTGCCATCCCTGCTGCCATTCCCAGAGGGATAACCGAGCCAGGGAATGGGGCTGCAGCTGGGAAGTACAGACAGCTTCTTGGGAGGCTTTGGCCGATGCTTCTCTTTCACGGCTGGGTTATTTATTTCTTTCATTCAGCCGCCTGCACTTCTGAGCAGGCAGCGCTCCGTGCTGCTCTCCGGGCACCGGCACCGCGCTCCCGCACACCCCTGCGCATCCCCCGGCTCACCCCGGGCTCAGGACACCTCCCACCCATCACCCACCCTTCCGAGGGACCACCTGCATCCCCCACGTGTTCCCGACAGCACCGTGTGACGAGGCAGCGGGGCCTGTCCCCCTCCTGTCCCCAGATGCCCGTCGTGTGACTCCCCGGCAGCCCACGTCCCGCTGGATGGCACACGGAGAAAGGCGGGGGAGGCAGCGCTGGGATTGTTCTGATCGTTATTAATGTTGCTGTTGACTCATGCTGGTGGGTGTCTGCGGCTCGAGGGAGTCTCCTGGTGCCGCAGCTCCCGGGGCTGCGTCGTGAGGACAATGGGAAGTCCTCCCGCCTCTGCTGCCTGGGCTGACGGGGAGCACCCACAGCGGCCCTGCTGCCCACGGGGTCTGGCTGGCTTGGAGGGGTGGGTTTTGACCTCAGGGCTCCTTGCACCCACCCACTGTGGGGCTGCCCTTCAGCATTCTCGCTCAGAGGGTGGGGTCGGTGTGGGTGCAGCGTCCCAGGAGGGGCAGAACCCTCCCTGGGGTGTCACATCTGCATCGGTGCTGATGGCAGCAGCCTGTCCTTGGGCAGCAAACACTGGACTGGGGGAAAGGACTCCTCTGGGTTTTGGTACCCACCAGTGCAGAGAGCAAGATCAGAGAGCAGATTCCCCTTCTCTAGCGCACATCCCTCACCCCGCTGCTGACCACCACGGAGAGGACAGTCCTGAGCAGTGCCAAAGGGATTTTCTGAGGGGTTTTCCCTCTCTGCTTTCCTCTGTCCCCAATGCCTGTGAGAGGGTGCTGGGCTCAGAGCACCCCAGCCCTTCCAGGGGAGCAGGGCTGGCTGTGACCTCAGTGGGACACCCACTGATCTCTGATCCCACTGGCACTTTGGGATGCAGAATCCTCACAGGCACTCTCCCACAGGCAGCAGAGCCACCAGCATCCCTTTCCTTCCAGAGGCAGGAGCAGTGAAGGGACCCAGATCAGCCAGAGGCCATCCCAGTCCCTCCTGCCCCACCACTGGCCAGCTGCTGTCGCAGGGTGAAGACCCACAGCAGCAAACCCTGGCAGCCAGGATCGCTGCTCAGGGCATCGCCTGCTGCTCGTGCCCCTCTGAGCACAGCTGGGCCCTGCTGCAGCTGGGGAAGCTGCTGCACGCTTCCATCTGAGCCACCAAACCGTGGGGAAAATGGAATTCAGGTCACCTCAGAGAGCGTGTGGTGCTGGTCAGCACATTCCCACCATCCATCGGTGTGGGCACTGTGGTTTTGTCCTGTCAGAGGCGGGATGTGCTGTGTCCTCACCAGGAGCTGCCCTGCAGCCCGGACCCACGGACACGCTGCCGTCCCACCATGGGTGGAGGGGCCATGGGCAGCAGGGCCAGGGCTCCCTGCCTGTCACAGCAAAGGTGGGGACAAGCTCATACTCCCAAAAGGATCAGCCTCAGGTGATGCTGCTGCTGCTGCTGCGGGAGTGCAGCCAAATACAGCCCCACACGTTTATTCTCATGCACACACACACAGATATATACATATATATATATATATATATCCCCTTTACCTTTGAGTCACCAGTGTTGAAACCTTCCCTGCCAAGAGTCTTCTGAGAAATATCCTCCTCCCCCTCCCCGTTTCTCCCTCTCTTTCTCTCTGTAGCATTCGGGCTAATTTTATCTTCTGTCTTTCATCTGCCTGTGTATCTACCACTCCTGACAAAAAAGAGATTTTCACAGATTTTGCTAGTGCTCACCAGCTCTAAAAGCTTTCATCTCCCTCCGACGACGAGTGCGTGTCATCTGCTCGCTCCAAATTACAGCAGAGGCCTTCACACTCAATCGGAGCATTTTCTGCCTAATTTCCCAGGCAGCGAGATTAAGTGTGGGCTGGAGGCTTGCCTGGCGTGATCCGCAGAGCCCCCCTCGCAGGGCTGGCCCCGGGGCTGCCCGGAGCACAGCTCGCCCTGCCCGCAGCCCCGCGCACCCCCGGAGCAGACGTGTGGCACTGGTGTCCCCAGCAGGCAGTCCCCGAGCCCGGGGCTGGGATGGCTGAGCAGGGGCTGCTGGTGGCACCGAGCCCGGAGCTCTGCCCGCCAAACCGGGCTGTAAGAGCAGCTCTGAGGCTCAGGGAGCCCCCCAGCACCAAACCCACCCTGGCAGGGGCTGGTGTAAGCCCGGGAGGCAACCGCAGCGTTTCTGTGTGGTCCAGGCTGGCTGCGGCAGCAGCACAGACAGGGGAGCAGTAGGTGAGGGTTCAGCTCCCTGTCATCACCCCCACAGCGGTCCCCAGGGTGCTGGTGTTCTCTCTGGGTGCTTTGCTGCCAGGGGGAGGGCTGTGGTGTCCACACCAGGAACAGCACTCACACTCTGCCCTGGGTGGGCTGTCCTTGGGACAACCCTGGAAATGGTGGTGGAGGCAAAATGTGTCCCTTGAAAACAGGGCTGTGTTTAAACAAGGCAGAAAAGCCAGCACAGGGATCATAGGACAGAAACCCAGAGTGGCCTGGGTTTTAAGAGACTTTAAAAATCACCTTGCACTATCCCAGGGTGCTCCCAGCCCCGTCCAGCCTGGCCTTGGACACTCCCAGGGATCCAGGGGCAGCCACAGCTTCTCTGGGCACCCTGTGCCAGGGCCTCACCACCCTCTGAGTAAAGAATTTCTTCACAAAATCCACTCTAAGCCTTCTCTCTTTCAGTTTAACATCATTTCCCCTTGTCCTGTCACTCCAGGCCCTTGTGAACAGTCTCTCTCCATCTTTCTTGTCGGCCCCTTCAGGCGCTGGATGGCCACAATTAAGTCATGACAAAGTCTTCTCTTCTCCAGGCTGAACAATCCCAACTGTCCCAGCCTTTCCTCACAGCAGAGCTGCTCCATCCCTTTAATCATCTCCACGGCCTCCTGTGGACTCTTTCCAGCAGCCCCAGGTCCTTCCTGTGCAGGGCCCCAGTGCTGGAGGCAGCTCTGCAGGTGGGGCCTCACCTGAGCAGGACAGAGGGACAGAATCCCCCCTGTCCCCCACGCCGTCCCCTGCTGCCCAGGCTGGGGGCTCAGCCCAGCACAGGGGGGTTTGTGGGTCCCAGCTCTCACCCCCCAGCACCCCAAGTCCTTCACCCCAGGGCTGCTCCATCTGCTCATCCTGAGCCAGGACTGACCCCAGGGGTTGGATGTCAGGTAACACGGCCAGGGATGTCCAGCCCAGCCACACTGACCACACTGACCACACTGACCACCCCATGCCACTCCCCACCCAGCACCCTGCCCCAGGGAAGAGGTGCTCTGATCCCATCCCTTCAGGAATTCAAATCCCATCTGCTCCCAGAGCACACACCCGGGGCTGCGGGGCTGCTGAGGGCGCGCACCTGGAGCAGACGGAGCACCCCCAGGTAAGGGAGCCCTCCCACCAGGAGCAGGGTGCTGTGGGGAGCCAGCAGCTCCTCCCTCGGCTCCCTGACAGGCAGAGCACGAGCTGAGATGCAATGAGGAGCAGACGGCGTGATTAGCTCTGCTCAAAAAGGTCAAAACACTTATCAGACATGAACGGCAAAGCTAAAAATACACTCGGCACCTCCCTGGCAATTCTCTCCCGGGAAGTGACAGCCATGGCTTGGTGGGAAAGGGGTGTGGGATGTGAACAGGGCTGCTGCACTTCTGGGTGGGAGCCTGGATCAGCAAGGGGGAGTCTTCCCATTTCCGCCACCCCTCTGTGTGACCAGGGAAGGGCTGAGTGACACCACCAGAGGCATTAGAGATGCTCTGAGGGTGACTGGGATGGGTGGGATGAGGCAGGAGAGAGCTGATGCTGCAGCCTGGAAAGCCAGGCTGAAAGTCAGAGTGAGCAGGAGGTGAGGGGGGAAACTGCTCCAGAGCTGAAATATCAGGGACCAGCAGGAGAGAGGGAAGAACAAGGAGGTAAACAGGATGCCCTGGAGGATACAGGTGGGGAGCTGGAGACACAAGACATGGTCCCTTAGCAAAGAGCCAGTGTGATTGTCCCTCTGTCCCGCTGTTCTGGCTCCAGGGACCCGAGCAGCAGCCAGGCCCAGGCTGTGCAGGCACAGGACACTGTCCCTCAGCACTCCTGGTCACACTCAGCCAGGCCCAGGCTGTGCAGGCACAGGACACTGTCCCTCAAAGCTCCTGGTCACACTCGGATACACCCCATGGCTCTGTCTGGGAGAAACCACACAGCACGTGCTCCCCAGACACTGCAGTCCCAACAGAATCACAGAATCATTAAGGTTGGAAAAGACCTCCAAGATCATCAAGTCCAGCTTTGAACCAAACACCCCCGTGACCGCATATTGTGAAGTGCCACACCTCCTTGTTTTTTGAGCACCTCCAGAACTGCAGAGTATCCCATCAGCTCCTGGGGACAAAGCTCCTGGAGACGAAGAGGTGACTTTCTCACCTCCCTTGGCACAGGCAGCAGCTGCCCACAACCCCTGGATGTGTGTCCTGGTGCTTCCCATGGTGCAGCAGATCCATCAGCTCACAGCTCACACCTGCCCTGCCTCTGCCGTGCTCAAAGCCGTGATGGCAGTGATTTCGCAGTGGTGCTGCAGTGCTCCTGTGTTCCCTTGAGACAGGAGCAGGTTTGTTCCCATCTCCCTGTGCCCCTGCTGTGCCTCTGGGAGCACAGCTCTTTCCAGCTCAGCTCCTCCCTCCAGCCCAGCACCACAGCTGGGAAGAGCTCCAGAGACAAATGGCTCCCCTGTGACCCTGGAACACCTCGGCCCCCCAGTGCCAGCAAAGGGTGTGCAACACCCTGGCCTCACAGGCAAAATTCAGTTTTGCCTCTTGCATTTCATATTCAAGGGGTTTTTATGAGGCCAGCTTGGGGCTCGAAGCAACTTAGGACAGTGGAAGGTGTCCCCTGCCCATGACAGGGGTGGAACCAGATGAGCTGTAAGGTCCCTTTCCAACCCAAACCCTCCTGGGATTGCTGGCAGAGGCTGAGGAGAGGTGGTGTGGGCTGAGGCCAGAGGGCTGCGGGGCCAGCCTGGGCTGGCTCCCTGGGGCTGTGCTGACGGGACGCCAGCCCGAGAGCCGAGGTTATCCCCCCACAGCAATTCCCATGGTGGAGACGCTTGGGGTGGGACCGAGGGACGGGGAAGTGGCGCTTTCCAACCGGCATTTTCCCAGCCCCGCGTGTGGGAATGCACAGTGCGGGAAAGCTGTGGGACACTGGGTGACACCGGGGACAGGGACCCAGCTGGGATGTGAGCAGCTTCCCTGCGTGAGCCGGGGCTGCAGCAGCGCAGTCCGCGGTGACGCTGAGGAGAGGTGACGGTGCCAATTTGCAGCGGGGCTCCTGAACGCTGTCACCGCCGATCGCTGTCACCACAGCGCCCGCGAGGCCTCACCTGGGCCGTGGTGAGGAGCACCTGGGCTCGCGCCTCATTAGGAGCTGTTACCGTCATTATCGTCATTATCGCGGCGTTCAGCCGCTCCTGCCCCGCGCCGGCCCCGCAGCAGCCGGGGCTGCCCCGGCAGGGATCAGCTGCTGGAGGAGCCAGCTCGGGGGTCTTGAGCCACCACAGGATTTCCTGCGGTGAGCAGGTGTCCGGGACTGTCCCCAGCAGCTCCTTGCTGTCCTGGGCTGCAGCACAGTGCAGTGGGGTCAGCTGCCCCATCCCGGCCGGTGCTTGCCCTGCTCTGCTCCACCCTGGCACCCAGTGCACCCATTCCAGCCTGGATTAACCCTGGGGGTTACATGTGGCTGCTCCTGGAGGTCTGCGCAGCTGCCTCCACATCCCACTGGCACGGGGCCACCTCGTGTCCCCATGAGCACAGCCTGGGCTGGCCGTGTCCCTGCCACGGTGCCCTGTCCCCAAGCAGCCCTGCAGCTGGAATGCGGCCATCCCCGCTCCCTGCTCCACCCAGGGGTGCCATCTCCCAGGAGCTGAGGCTCATGCCCACATGGGGGCTGGGGAACAGCAGAAGCCAGTCCCCAAGCCCCGCTGTCCGCAGGGGCTGGTTCCTGCGTCCCTGTGTCCTGAACAGATCCTGTTCCCTCTCACACCCCCCTCTCTGCCCGTGCCCTGCTTGTTCCGGGGACATAAGGACCCTCTGTGTCATCCCTCCGCTCGTCTCCAGGGAGAAAAGCGGGAGGGAAGAGGTACTTACGGCTTCACCTCCGCTTTACCCTTCCTTTAGGCAAGGGCTTTTAATTTCCTTTTAGGGCCAGAGCAGCAATCACTAAATGATGTCAGATCCCTCCGTGCGAAGCTGGAGGATCCCCAGCCTCTGGCTAAGCCCTGCTTGAGCGACAGCCCGGTACCTGCAGGTCAGAGACCTCCCCGGTGCTGCTGACAGCTCTGCTAAAAGCTCTTTGTTCCTCAACCCCTAAGGCCCTGCTAAGTGGCAAACGGCACGGAGAGCATCTGCGGAGCCACGAGCAGGGGCTCCTGGCGCAGGGATGGACTTCTGGTGCAGGGATGGGCTCCTGGTGCAGGGATGGGCTCCTGGATGCTCTCCTGGATGCTCTCCTGGATGCTCGCCCTGCTCCTCTGAGCAGCCACGGGCCACGGGCAGCACCTCAGCTCACCCTGCGTGCCTGGAGGGAGGGAGGGAGGTGGGCTCATGCACGAGCTCATAGGTCAGGAGGGCTGGCTCCAACCCCACGGGAGTGATGATTTCTGCGGATGTACATCCAGAGGGGACAGGGGACGGTGCTGTCACCCCTCGCTGCCACCCCTCGCTGACCGAGGCTCCTCTCACCTCTCCCATCAGCTCCGTGCCAGCCAGACCTGTTGATTCCATAGGGATGAGAGCTCCAGTTTGCCCTCCATAATCATCCCGTGGAAGAGCCACTGGAGAGTAGATGTGATCAGCCACCGAGCCAGGGCTCCTTTGGTGGGCGCCTACACCTTTAAATCAGGGAGAAAAAAAATAAAATAAATCCTTCGCCTAGAGGGCAGTGGAACAATTTTGACTTTAAAAAGAGAGCGAGACAGAGAGAGCGAAGTGAGCGTTAACAACTCCTGATCCAGTCCCTGGGCATTCATTAATGTTTCATGGCGCTTTCAATTATTGCCTCCTCTGCCACTGCCGTCATCTGTCTCTTCAAATCGACGGTATAATAACCACTCAAGCAGAAATCCACTCTGCTGTCTGCCCGCCACTCCCCTCCCAGCCTCCGCAGCTCCCTCTCTCCCAGCTTTTCATCTGAGCCTCGCACAGCTCTCGCTGGAAATGCCTGTGCCCCTTCCCTGCTGCCTGGGGACAGTGCTGGGGGGACACGGGGATGTGCAGGACCCTCCTGTTCGGGGTCAGACTTTTATACCCCCCACACCGAGGGGTTCTGCAGCTGGTTTGGAGTCGTGCTCTGGGGCACAGGGCAGGTCTGACACCCCAAGCTCAGGCACTGAGCCCCAGAACTGTGTGCACCCCTAACCATAACTCTGACTCTAAATGCACCCCACCCGCAGCACACCCACCCACCAGCGCCCAGGCCGTGTTCCTGGTCAGGAGACACTGCCAGCACCGTGTGCCACCCACACAGCCACCCACACATCCCCCCCAGCCCTCTGCCCCCACCCACACCGAGCTCTGCACGGGCAGCGTGGGCAGGCTCTGCCCGCACAGCCCCGGGCTCAACACACCGACAGATGCGGCCCAAACTCCTCCTCCCCTGCAGAGCGTCCCTGCACTGCCACCCGAGCTCTTCCCACACACGGGAGAGCCCCAGGGCAAGCGTGGTGTCCAACAGCTCCTGGGTGTCCACAGCCCGGGAGGGGCAGGGATGGAGCAGTGCTGCAGGAGGTCAGAGACTCTGAAGCGAAGTCTGCCCATGCATTTCCCTGCAGGATGTCCTGGCTCGGGCAGGGGAGGTCTCAGGGAGCTGGAGAGGGGTGAGGAGCAGCTGGAGCACCCACACTTCACCTGCTCAGCTCAGCCTTTCCATGCCTAGGTTGAGTCACAGAATCACAGAATGGTTTGGGTTCGGAGGGACCTTAAAGATCATCTCATTTCAACCCCTCTGCCATGGGCAGGGGCACCTCCCACTGTCCCAGGCTGCTCCCAGCCCCATCCAGCCTGGCCTGGGACACTTCCAGGGATCCAGGGGCAGCCACAGCTGCTCTGGGCACCCCGTGCCAGGGCCTCCCCTCCCTCACAGGGAACAATTCCTTCCTAAGATCCAACCAAAATGTACTCTCTGTCAGTCTAAAGCCATCCCCACTACTCTCAGACCTGCCAGCACCAAGGCTGCAAACCTCACACAAGCCCCATAAATCTGACATTTACCTTGCCCAGTCCTTGGTCCTCACAAACTCAGTGTCCCTGCACTCAGCACCTCAGGGTGGAGGAGCCAGAGCCTTGCACTCAGGACAAGGATCCAGGCAGGACCAAAAAGTGGGTTCCCACTTACCCTGCCCAGTGTCTCCCAGCCTGTCCAGACGTATCCTGGCTGTCCGGGATGGGAGGAAGAGCTTGTGGCTGCCACCCCAGACTGCCATGGACCCAAACCACCCCATTTCAAAGTCAGTGCTCCTGCTCAGGAAGACAAAAGCATTTTGCTCAGGTGAAGTCACGTCCTTCCATCCCACCCCTGCATTCACACCTCATGGAGGTGTTGGGACTCTGCACTTTTAAACATTTATTTTTTTCTCGGAATGGAAATAGTGTTGAAATGTCAAAATTTCCAGTGGGACATTCCCTATTTAACCATCCTCCCTGGGCTGGGATTTATTGCTGACAGCTGAATCCCCCACATCTTGTTGCTGTTACCAGAAAGCTCTTCTGGGACCCCCAGCTCTGGTGCCCGAGTGTTCTCCAAGAGGAAGAGGATGCTCGGAGATGGACCAGGGCCACCTCGAGATGTGGTGGCAGAGAGGCACACGGGGACTGGGCAGTGTGAGGACACAGCAGGACTCCACACTCGTTTTGGCCATCTCAGTGTTCAGGATCTGCTGCCGTTCCTCCCAGGACAGGAGTGCCCAGCCGGGTCCCAGCCCCCTCACTGGGCTCCTGCCACCTGCACTCCCAGTTGCTCCCGGCTGCTCCCAGCAGCTCCAGCTCTGCCTGCTGCGGGAATTCTGGAAGCAGAGCTCCTCTCCAGCCCTGGCTGCCCCTCCCTTCCTCCCCCTTACCCCATCGGGCTGGTTTTGCTTTTGAATCTTGCTTCTCCCCTTCCTGAAACTCTCCTTCCTGGAGCAAGGCTGGAAGGAGGCGGGCAGGGAGCTGACCCCGGGCAGGGGCTGGACCCAGCACGAGGTGCTGGGATGCTCAGGAACGCCCCGGCAGGAGCTCTGCTCTCTCCTTTCTTTCTCTGGCTCTTGTAAAGATATTTCAGAGTGGCTCTGATGGGAGCCAGATGTGCTGCAGATGTTTGTGCTTGCAGAGCACTGCGCACCCCGAAGGACGCGCGGGTGTTTTGGTGACAGCGACCACAGCCCCCGGCCACGGAGCTGTCACTGTCCCCTCCCACAACTTGAGCGTGCCCAGAGCTCCGGAGGTGCCGCACACGTGAACAGGCACAGGCAGGGGGACACAGACACAGGGACACAGAGGGACAGGGACACAGAGGGACAGGGACACACAGGCACAGGGACACACAGGTGCAGGGACACAGAGGGACAGGGACACAGAGGGACAGGGACACAGAGGGACAGGGACACACAGGCACAGGGACACACAGGGAAAGGGACACACTGGCACAGGGACACACTGGCACAGGGACACACAGGTGCAGGGACACACAGGTACAGGGACACACAGGTACAGGGACACACTGGCACAGGGACACACAGGTGCAGGGACACATAGGTGCAGGGACACACAGGCACAGGGACACACAGGCACCGGGACACAGAGGCACAGGGCCCCACC